>JABUQX010046386.1:15000-42500 GCA_015478945.1 Trachelipus rathkii
CATGTTAAAAAAAGAAAAAAGAAAAATAAATTAATACGTAATATAAATATTCTGACTCTTCTCGATTTGTGTAGACTAGGGTTGGCTGAACTCCGCAGTTTTCCGCACCTTACTACTAAACGAGGTTGGGCACCGCACAGCACTTATTTCTTTTGCAATGAGCATCGAGTTCCGTACCTAACGGTAACGTCTCACGCACCGTACCTTTATCTTTATACAATCGCACCACGGGATCCTTTTAATCACACATATATACAAGCATGCTAGTATTAATATCTTCTGTCTCTTTTTTTTTCAGATATATAAAATATATAAACATAAAAAGGAAAGGAAAAAGCATCAAATTTTGTGCTCTGCGTTTATTGGCAAATGAAAAAGTTCGGAACAAACTTTCTCACAAACTTTCATTTTTACTTTTATCTTATACTCGATATAACCTTATATATAGTAGCTATGAACCTATATCAACTATTATATATTTATACGTATATATATATATTATATATATAACTATCAAAATAATATATCTTATTATAAATATATATATATAAAAATTATATAATATATAATATATAATATATAAATAATATATATCTTGTATCTCGGATGCTTAATATAATAATATTGCCTATATATAGTATATATTATATATAGCTATATACTATATATTATATAAGTTATATTATTTATATAAGTATTTTATACCTTATTTATATTCTTATATAGTATAATATTAATACCACCTATATATATATCAATATATTAATATATGACTTATATTTATATATAAAGAGAGAGAGAGAGATACCCGAACCTCCTCCGAGGAGAGAGAGAGAGAGGCAGAGATACAGAGTGATGGAGAGTTTGGAGAGAGAGTAGAGAAGAGAGAAGGAAGAGAGAGATGATGAAGTAAGGATATCAAGTAAGGATTCGAAAGTCTTATATTAACGCTCTAATAAATCCAGAAGACCATTTGTATTTATGTGAAAATTTATTCAGAACTAAGCGATAATTAGCAACCATCATTATTATTAGGCCTGTAATTTGTTTTATGCTATGTTTGCACGTTTGTATTGCTTTGATTTTTACTTATTTAAATAATATAGATAGTAGTATATTTATAGATATATATATAATTATTTATAATAATATATATATATATAATGATAGCTTATTTATTTGTTATATGTTATATATATATATTATATTATATAGAGAAGAAGAGAGAGAGAGAGAGAGAGATAATATTAAATTAATGAGAGCTGGGTACATGGTATCCGATGTTTTGTCGGTACACAGTCTCTTTCCATAAATGGGGACATGACGCCAGGTGTTTTTCTCTCGCGTATCCTCCCACGAAGTGGTATTAAGTAAGACAGTTAGCGAAATGATAAAACTGACTCAAATGCATATCCAAATGATATCCTAAACCAATTTTCTAGGCTAATATATATAACTAATAATATGGCTAACTTTATATATTACTAATATAGGTAATATATATACTATAATATATATATTATATATATATATATATAAATATATATACAATATTATATATATTGGTACCATCTCGCATCCTGCTAGGGCATGTGGATCTGTCAGGTTGCTTCTCCTCCAGAATCTTTTCCAAAGATTACTATCTTCAAATGTTCTTTCATTCTCTACTTCCTCTACCGTCTTGCCTCTCTCGTTTGTACAAAACCTCTGCCACCGAATCATCCATCTCTCCTCGGTCTTCCTGCTGTCTCCTCTTGTCTGGTCTCCAACCATCACTTTCCAATCTCTCCCCTTCTCTCATAATCTTTTTCACCTATCCCAAACCATCTTGAACTTCTTTCTCTCCAAGCATTGCTAAAACAGTATTCCACTTCCCAGTTGCGTCTACCTCACCAGCTCGTTCTCCTCATTCTGTCTTCTCAAACGATACTCCTCGTAATGAGTCTAAGAAACCCGTCAGTTTCTACAGCTTCTATTCTGGCTTTTTTTGCATCGTATTCATTGCCCAGCTTTCAGAACCATACAACAAACAATATCGGTCTCAGAATTTTTTATATATTAATACTTTAAACTTTGTTGGCTCTTCTCTCTCTCTCTCTCCTTTAGCAACAGTTGTAACATTCCCACATTCTGTGAAAATCTTCCGTTCTTTCTTTCAACTCTTCATCTTGTCTTCCGTTGGATCGTCAAATACACGCGGCCACAATACTGTAAATCTATTCACTCGCTTAGCTCTTATATGCTTCTGATGTTCAAGTACTATCTCTTTCCCTCTCTCTTGCAATCCCACCATTATTTCCGTTTTCTCTCTGTTTATTCTCTTGTGCCGATTGACTTCAGTACCTCGTTCTCATTCACTATTCACAGCTTCTTGCAGGTCTGGAGCTCCTGATGTTATCACTGCGCGCATCATCCGCAGGTTTATACCCAAAAGTGTGCTCCCTATTTTCCCTCTATGCCACTATCCTTTTAAGGCCTCAGTTGTTCGCAGGTAAGGTGCAATAATGAGCAATGGTGACAGTAACACTTCCCTGTCTCTAACCCCCACCGTTTTTCACTTTCAAACCACTTCTTCTCTGCTGTTCCTCTAACCCGTAATTTATTGGATTTTCATACAATACTTCCTAATGTGGACTTTAGCTATGTTGCAGACTTTCTGGATATGACATTCATCGGATGCTTCTAAGTTTCAACACTCTGCCACGAGTCCTCTCCCTGTACTCCTCTATTCTATCCGCAATGCCTTATTCCACAATTCTCTCCATTGAAGTGCAGCAATACGCCTTCTCATTCCTTCCACTCTATTATTTTCTCAGTCAGCATCTTCATGGTAAAATAATTTAGGTCAGTAGTACTTTGTCCTGGTCTATGAAAAACCCGTTTTAGATGCTGTCATTTTCCAATGCTATGTCCTCGACCCCGTATCCTTAATCTTTTTTCTAAGATCCTCTCATTATATTTTACTTCGCCCCCCACAAACAAATACATATCCTCTATAATTCCGCATATATTCTATTTATCTCCCTTCTTATGTATCGGAACAATTACTGCTTTCCTCCATTCTGTTGGTAATTTTTCTTTCTTTCCATTACTTGGTTTACAACAATCTTGTCTAACGCATTTAGGTATTCCCTCTCCTGTTTTGAATAATTCATTATTCAGGTCCATCGTATCCTGCACTTTTCCCAATTTTTTAAATATTCTTTAACTGCTTCTTTCACTTCCTTCTATCTCTATCATTCTAATTTCCTTTGTTTCTTTGGTCTAATTTATATATATATATTATATATATTATTATATATTATCATATATATTTATAATAATTTATATAAAAATAGTATACTAAATATATTATAGTATGTTATATTACATTATATATATTATTATACATATATATACTATATATATAATTATATAATTATATGGTATATTATATATATAGTATAGACTAGTATATTTTCACCTTTTTTTATAAATACTATATTATAAATATTATATATACTATCCGTGATATATAGTTATATTTATACTTTTTATTTTATATTATCACATATTTAATATCATAATGACTTATATAATAACAAAATCACTACATATTATATATAGAATATATATATATATAATATATATATAAATATATCTATATTTATATATATATATTTAATATAATATTTATATATATAATATACTATATATATAATACTATATAATATACTTATATTATTGTATTATATAATATATCTTATTATTACGATTAATATAGTATAATATATATATAGTATATGATGGATATAGTTTATTTTTATAATATATAAAGATATATATATATATATATGAATATACTATATAATATATATATATATTATATATAATATATTTAATATAAGTATTGCCATTGACTCATCATAGTATATAATCATAATATAAATACTTAATTATATATTATACTACCTATTTATTATTGTATTAGAACTGGATAAATTTTTATACTCAACTATATATTATTATAATCACCACTATATTATCATAATTTATATATATACTAGGGGGTCGAGTGTATATATGAGAAAGCGAAATCCTATATTACTTATATAGATATAATTTTATATATATACACTAGAGTTATACAGTATATTATTAAATATATATATATATATATAATATTAATAGAATTATATATTTACTTACTTTGATACTGAGCGTGATTATTTAGGCCCTAATATATAATAGATCACTATAGTATTTATATATGATTATATATATTATATATATAGGGCCATATTATATATATATATATATATATATATATAAATATATATATATATAATATACTATCTTATATATAAATATATTTAGATTATAATATATTAGTAAATATACTATATTATTATAAATTTATATATTATTACTATAATATATAATATATATATTATAATATATTATATATATATATATATATACTTAATAGATTGTTAATATAATATATTATTATCATAATTACAAATAACATTACAATTGTGAGTGATATATAATATAAGTATAATATAACTATATAGTAATTATTCGTTATTACACATTGTCTAATATATCTGCGTATACTAATATATAGTAATATGTAGCGATAATTAAAATACGTATATTATGCTATACAAAAATAAAACTTAAAGCTAAGTGACGTCATATACAATTCGGCCTGCCTTATTATCTTTATCCCTACTACATCTACACATGATCGTTAGGTGATGTTGATACCTATGAATAAACTGCTTTTAAGATTCTCCTGCCATCAATTTTAAGGGCAAAAAAACACACTTCCTCAGACTATATATTTGTCCTCAGTTTCCAACAAATTATTGAAGAACCAAACTCAGATCTTTCGTGTTCTCACTTCTGAGAGATGTGAAAAGAATCTGATTTCTATGGTCATTATTGTTGTATTTATGTTATCATATTATCTTGGTGGAAACGAAATTTTTTGATACTTGGGAATTTAAGGCTTCAAATATGCTTCTCCCTGATAACTATAGTAACTATACATATACATTTCAATAGCAATCTAATTACTAGAGTGAGTTTGTACTCTGCGTCGTGTGTGATATTTACTAGACCACTTATTAGTAAGTATAATATACTTTACTTTTTGAGTATATGTGTATCTTTGAGCATTATATACCTCCAGTGAGTGTACTAAACCACTCTTCTATAATAAATAGTTGACATTATAGAATAACTTCCTACCTTATAAACATAATAAACAAACAATCAATTATTATTTCATATACTTAATATGAAAATCCATTAACATATATTTCGTAATATTATGTTAGGACCTAATTACTAAATATACTCACTGATGAATGACGGGTATCTTTTTTTTCACGAACTTATATATTACTTAATTCAACACATTTCTTCTTTCTCTGTTTGGACGTGTCATAGGACCGAATACTACATAGTGATGAACTTTTTCTTGCTCCTCTATGGGTGAATTTTCTTTGATAATTAATCTATTTACTCAAAATACTGTTATTATTTTGACATGTCCTTTCCCTCGCCTTATCACACGAGCTGAGATTGGACTTATGGAGCGTTCCTCCTACTTCTATTCAACTAAGAAATGGATCTAAAAGTAGTACTATTTATATTACTTTGTGTGGAATATTTTACCTACATTCTCTCTCACTTATCATACCCTCACCAAACTACATTAATATATTTCTGAGATTATATAATATATAATACTATTATTATATAGTCTAGTATGTGAGTCTGTATTATAAGTATACATATAAAATATATAATATATCTTTAATTAAAGTATAGGTATAAGGTATATCATATAGTACTACATAATATATTATATAATCTAACAGATAAATATTATATAAGAAAGGAATGTCCAAAAAGTTCCCCCTGATGGGGGATGGGGATGGATGGTTGTATTAGGAAGCTTTATCTCATTGGTACGTACTTTGTTCTTTTGATTTTCTGCGTTAATTATTCTTTTATAATCAAAATATAATTGATTAAATAAAAAAATAATTCTTACAGGCTATAGGCACATTTCCTCTGGCTGCATTTAGCATCCTATTCTCTCCGATTTTGATGTCTCAATCAGTATCATCAACCAAAACTTCTTGGATATTTAACGCTTTTACATTGGTTTGGAGTCTCAGTACGCTTTTTGTTGGACCTCTTTGCGATGAATTTGGGGTTGCGAGAAAACAGTTGCCCTTTTTGGCGAGGAATAACAAATTCCAAATTGCAGTGTTCCTGCCGGTTCAGCTTTGCTACTAATTCCAGATATACTCTATTTTTTTCATTTTCATTACTTAAGAGGAAGGTAGGATAAAAAAAAAGGATAAAATATGGCTTTTTAGTGTATTCAGATTGTTTATTTAGATATCAGTAAGTATACTATATATATATAGTAGCGCTCTATTATATATATATTACTATTATAATAGTATATCAGTATTATATACTATAATATATACTATTATTAATAGTATCATCATTACTACTATTATAAATTCAATAACTTTAAAAATACAATATAGCTTATACTATATACTATATGTACAGTATATCTAATATAATATATATAAGTATACTAATATATAGTAGTATATATATTTATATCTAGTATTATACTATACTATATATACTATATACTATATACTGTATATATTATAATATATAGTATAATACCATATATAGCTTAATATATATATAATATACTATTATACTATATTATATATTATAATCTATATATATATTACAGATTATAATCATATCATCTTAGTACATATATTAACTATACTACATTACGATAGTTTAAATAATTAGAACAAATATTGTTGTATACTATAGTATATAATATACTAATAAGATAGCCTATGATGATACTACTATAATAGGTTAATATAATACATGTTATAACTCTTTCTAGTAAAAAAAATAGTTTCAGATGAAAACTGGAAGTCAACTAGAAACATTTTATCATTTAACTACGAGTTTTTAAAAGTTGAAAAAAAAAAATATCAAAATAAACAGAACAAGAATTCCTAACCTAAGTAAATATTTTGAGTCTATCCTTAGTAACCCTAGACTTCTCTAATCTTATCTAACCTGACAAACCTTGAGGTGACAAGCGCCCCGAAATATATTATATCTTATATAAGATACTATATATATTAACTATAACTATAATATCATATATCATAGATACTAGTAACAAAACTCCATAATTATATATTTAGCTAATATAGCTATTATATAAATATATATTCATAGTAATACTATATAATAATATATATAAAATCAGATATCCGTGATATATAGGTATATATATAGCTATATATATAGTATTTACTATATACTATATTATATATATAGTATATACTTAATAATATACTCATATATAGATAAATACAGAATATAACCATAGTACAGATATGATTTAAAATCATATATACTACTATAATAATTAATATAGTATACTATATAATATATATACCTTACTATATATATATGCTATATATATATTACATAAGCACCCAGGTACATTACTATATATGATATACTAGTATTTATTATAATATCTATATATACTATTTGTAATCTATAAGATATATACATATATATATATATCATATACTACTATAATATGAAAAAAAAGTATAAAAACGACTTATATATAAATAATATAAATTAGAATAAGTAAATGACGTTACTATATATACTAAATATGATAATATATAAAATATAAATATATATCGAACTACTTATATATATAGTACTAATACTACTAGGATATATATTATCTATATACCTATATACGCAAATATAGTAATAATATATATACTACTACTACAACTATATATATATATATATATTACATATACTACTCGTATGACTACGTTAGTAAATAAAGAATATGTGCGAAGATAAGCATCAATGTCCTCCTCTGGGTCGAACCAAACCGCATTTTGCGGACTGAGAACGACATTACTCGGACGCGTACTACCGCCTCGAGTCGCAACATTGCGTTGGTTCGACCAGACGAGGGCCAATATATTCTTTACCCTCCCAGATTAGTTCTTAATTTACTATAAAATTTAAGCTGCGGTAACCCAGTATTTACATTTATTAAATCTTCAGAGCAACGAGTGGAAGAAAACAGTGAACCAACGCATGTTGCGACTGAAGGGGGCTCGGTCGTTGATAAGCTGTTCGAATCTAAATTTTCTGGGTTAAAGGATGGCTCAGGCGGTAGAGCGTCGAGTATCTCGTTCTCAGTCGCAACATGCCGTTTGGTTCGACCCCAGAGGAGGCAATTTTTCTTTACGCCCGACAATAGTTCTTTTATTCTACTATACAAATGTTCAAGCTGCGGGTTCTTATTGCCACTATTTAACAGTCATATATAGTACTATTATAATGCTTATATATATATACTATATAGTATTATACGTATATAATAGTAAATATATAGGTAGTATACTACTTAGTATATTATATATATAGTATATATCATATTAGTAGTATAATATATTAGCAAGCAGACTTAGAATCCAAATCGGAAATACATTGCTACAAACAAAGTCTTTAATGTTTTAATGGTTTCCTTTGTGGCCCAATATGACTAATATACTGGGGTCCCCCCTCCCGAGCTGAGTTGTGTATTTAAGGTGGTGGGTTGGCTAAAATGAGTGAAACCCATCAAGGGCAGGTTATTTTTGCGGTCTTTACCGGCTTACATTATCTGCGTCACACAGGATCCCACACTGATATTCGAAAACCGGCCTGGCTATGCCTATACCAACCTGCTTTTACGAACAGTGGTTGATCTTTAAGAGTGGCTGACATTGAGCGCTACACACACCTGCTCCATTCTGCAATCTGAATGAGCATGGACACTATCTTTTTGGACCCACCCGTTCCCACTATCTACTGGCCCCTCATTCCAATAGTATTGGTGTATGATCAAAATTTTACAATATTTATTATAAAATTTTTCCGTTCTTACTTATGGTCTTTAACCAAGCTGCGGACATCCACGTAATCATCATGCATAAACCTAACCCCCACTCCGTGTCACTCAATATAATTACGTCCTAGTGCAAAAGTCTATAGGAGGAAGTGAAGATGATGTGGCGTTCGATGAGACCAGAAATTGAATTTCATTTGGGAGAGCCACCATTTCGGTACAGGCGCACATCCCTTAACAATTAGATCATGAAACCAAATTCGTATGAAATAAAATTTATGATTGGATTTGATATAGTTCAGTGATGAATTTACTTGCTATGCTTAATAGAGAAATCATGTCTAGCGTTAAAGGGCTATGAAGATGAAAGAGGTTTAGAAAAAACTAATGTAGTGCGTACCACATGGAACTTCGACAGAACGTCGTTACGGGTGCTGTGCGGCTGTCCAATACTCTGTAAATGATTTTCGCTCGAATACATATGCGTCCATGTCTTCGTCAAGATTGCGTTTCGGCAATTTCATCTGGTGTCGGAGGGTATAAGTCGCATGACGTTCCCTTGCATGTGACACAATCACCATGAGTCACTTAATCCAGCCCTTCCCGACACCCCACAACCACCTGCCACACCCCTATGTAGCATTTGCAGAAAATTGTGAAGGGAAGAGACTGTAGAGCTGGATCGTGGAAGTAGAACACGGGTTGGAAGACCAATACTTGAAGCCTTTGCCGTCCCCAGAGGATGCGGATCCCATTTGGGTGGTCTCGCTAACCCAATTTGTACTTGTAGTAACCAGCTCTCAAGCAATGTTGGCGGCGCTGCTACGGATCTGTGGTTGGTAGGCGATACGCAGAGGTTGAATTCTGGATTTCCGAGCGGCTTTGGAAAACAGGAGTCGAAATCGCAAGTATCTAAAGTATCTCCTGCCCCACCTCCGTAGAAGATTGTTAAAAATCGTAGGCCAGCTTCGGCAATAGCTTCAGCTTCATTGTCATGCTCGAAGGAAAGCGTTTGATTTTCTCTAGAAGACATTATATTTTCGCACAACAGGCTTGACTTTACCTTCCTTTCTTGCCCTGCGTTAAAGATTGGAAGTGTGTCACAGTCCACTTATTGAGTCGTGGAGAAATATAAAGTAGCCTTCGGCATGTTGTCTGCCAGTTATGAAAGCTGTTGGGACCAAAATACTTTTGATTGGGGTTGTACCTCTTCCAGTTTGAGAATATATGTTGGTGATTGTTGTGGCTAGTAGGCATCTTGAGCATCGATGGAGAACGGTCCGTATCCTCACACTACCACAGCCGTTCTCATTACTCCATGATACCTCATAGGGCCGTGTGCAACAATCAGGTGACCTCGCGTGGTTCGGGGTCCCTCCTCCCGCCACTCATTAGCTTGGCTTACTGAGAAGCCTTCACCTTCAAGCCTCTCAGTAAGGAAAGCTAATTGAGCGAGCTTTAATTTCTGGTCGCTGGAAAAAGGAATGCTTCCTGAGTCATGCTAACCACAATTAACTCCGGATTAAAGATGACTCAGAGTGTGATGCTCTTTGCTTCGGCGAGCAGCTCAGCCGATTGATGTTTTGTTTGTGGCAGGTCTTCCTGGGTAAGCATCAAATACTACACTTTGTCGCACTTTGGTATGTAGTGCCTTCTTAGCGTAGTCACGTATTTCCGGTTAGGGATTAATTGGAATGTTTCACCATCTTCACACAACCCGTGGAGAGAAGAACATCATCCAAATCGATGACAAAAGCTGGCCTCCTTCAGGGTATACTTCCATTCTAGGTTGGTTCAGTGAACAAGTCAAATATAGCAATCTAACTTGGGGAGTCTTCCTCATGCAACTGTATTCGAACAGAGAGAGGGATATTGGGTGCCAGCTCATAATAGGTAAGAATTCGTTAAGATGTTTTCATCGGATTTCTGAGGAGTTGCGCTATCCGTTTCGGCTCCACTGTGAACTACTGCGCTCTCAGGGTACATTGGCTACACTCATCCCCAATCAGATGCGGCGCACCTTAGATTCTGAAATCTTCTGTATAACTCCATGACGCTTTTTTTTCGGACCAACTTGATTTGTCACAGAGTTGACCAACCAGGACGAGCAACTGAGGGAATTGTCAATTTCAAATGCTCTGTGGAAGTTGATTGTGAGTCATCTCCAACCATACCTGTGCTGATGGAATAACAAATTTAAGATAAACAGGAAGCGGATCATGGGAATGAATAATACCATCACTTAAAGCTTATGAAGGTCTGGCATCATATAATATATAGTACTATATATATATATATCATTATATCAGCATATAGATAATCATGGCTTGATTCTAATATATATCCTACTATATATATATATATACCCGTATATATATATATATATAATAGTAGTATATACTATATATATATGATATAAGATATCAATAATATATATATATATATATATATAAGTATATATTATTTATATATAATATTAACATTTTATATATTAGTATAGTATACTTATATATATTATTAGTAATATAGTATATATATGAATATATATATATATATATTACTGTATTATATATATATATATATATATATATATATATACTGTAATATATAATATCATATATATATATTAATATATATAGATATACTATACTATATATATATATAATATATACTATTACTATATATATATTAGTGATTGCAGTAACATCGCATCCGCATCCCGCAGTCGCGGCTAGTAGTGATGCAGGCAACATCCGCATCCGGCTTTGCCCTGCGGATGTCGAGCGGATCGGATGTTTATTGTCGAGAGTTTGATAAAGAATTTTATAATAAATACTTTTTAGTGAATCTGAAAAAGGAAAAGAAAATGAAAATGAGTTGAAGCAATTCAAAAACGGCTTGATATTCCATATCTTTAATGTTATCATAAGACATTCCAACTCGCTGAGTCTAGTACACTTCTTATGATGGAAAGAAGAGTAAATTGCTCAGAAACGGATAGGAGAGTATCAGATGGACCGCGCAAGTACTGCGCCGCAGGAAACTGGAAAATGACATGGCGATCTGAACGGCGTCTTTGGGCTATTGAAACCATTTGAAGAACACTACAAAAAAAATCGGCGCCCATACCGGCGACATCTCTGCCACTTATTGTAAATACAGTCATCTGCGGAAACGCGTAAGGGAAGATTTGACATCATCTTCAAATGAAAATGATACGGTTTAAAAAGAATGGGAAAGATGTAATTAAACTAGAGCTTGAAATAACGCTTTGGCTCTCATGTTGGATTAACTGATCTTCACACCGATTGCAAATTACTTACGATTCCTCCGTACTATACAACGGCAAGTTTTTTTGTAACAATAGTAGAACAAGTTAATCCTTACTTTGTGTTGCAGTGAAAAACTTCAAATCATGAACAGTCTATTTAATTCGCCTCCATTAAAAGGAAAAAAAACGAAAATCTACAGAACCAACACCTTCTACAAGTAATCAATAACAGATTCACTAATCCACATAAGAAGTTCTTACAAGTCCAGTATGATGAAGAAACTACTACGCATTACCAAAAGACTGTAAGTGTAAATGATGACAAACTGATACGCAAGTATAACTATGGGATACTTTTGATTAGAGATTCTGCGAGATGGAAAGATCTTGTATATGTTACTCACTCCTTTGAGGAACTTGCTAGGACATAATAATAAACTTGAAGCAACCGAACTCCTTTATCTGCTATACCTAATAATAAGGCAGTCAGAGAAAAAATGATTGTTCTCAAAGCCCAACCTTCATATATTTGAACTGTTCAATACTAGTGCAAAAGTTTATAATCCATTGTTTAAAATCGCTTTCGTTAAGGGCAAGGTGGTGCGGGAAAGAGGCTTGGATGGGTGCATTTGAGTTTGCGGGTCCAGTCCGAACCTGAGTAATACACATGTATATTGGTAGATTGTGGCTAAACGCAAAATATATATATATTATATAGTTAATACTATAATAATAATATATTATATATATTATACTACTATATATAATATATATACTATATATATCAAACATCCGCATCCCGGATATTAAAAATCAAACATCCGCACCGCGGATGGGGAAAAGATAGAGATTCTCGACTTATCACTTAAAATAAGTAGATTCTTACATATATATATATATATATAGTAGTAATACTATAATACTATACTAGCTATATATATCAGATATATATATATCATTATATTATAT
The DNA here is from genome assembly GCA_015478945.1 of Trachelipus rathkii. Classification (NCBI taxonomy): domain Eukaryota; kingdom Metazoa; phylum Arthropoda; class Malacostraca; order Isopoda; family Trachelipodidae; genus Trachelipus; species Trachelipus rathkii. The sequence continues at coordinate 28,233 of JABUQX010046386.1, forward strand.
TATATGTTTTTGGATGAAATAGATCTATCTCTATGGTAAGATTTAAAAGTCTATATAAATAGCTATAATTGATATATATATATATACATTGATATATATATATTCATATATATATAATATATATATATAATAATATTCAGTAATATATAATTATTATACTATATATACATATTATATATATCGGATATGGTCAGTGATGCATAGATGAACGAGTGAGCTATAGCGAAGATTTCTGCCTGGTATGGATTGTCATTTCGTTAGAAGACAAAACCGACCTTGTCTTCATTGCACGGCCAATAATGGACTTCACAGTAGAAGTCTGAGGGTACTGGCACATCTAGGAGATTTTTTTCTGACGATGTTGTTCCCTACGCCTTTTTCGTTGAGAGAAGTTCGTGTTAATGACCGATAATGCCGCACCGTACATCGCGCAAATTGTACGTCATTATTTCGAATAAGTCGATAACTCAGTCATGCAGTGGCCAACACGTAATCCTGACATGAAACATCATCGAGCATCAACGGGACGAGCTGAAGAGAAGGATTCCGGTAAGATTCCTGATTCTGCGTCACTACGGGATATTATGACGGCGATAGCAGAAGAGTGGCAGAATATTCTGCAAAATTTTGTTAAGTTGCTCAGATCCTTGAAAAACCGGATGAAAGCAGTTATCAGGGAAGAAGAGGTTAACACAAATCATTATCATTATCATTATCATTATCATTATCATTATCATTATCATTATCACCCCTTCTTTATTTAAATCCATATTTTTAAGCTCTTTTTAATCTTATGTTTCTTCTCTATTTCTATACGTGTAAGTGGTTGGAAAAGTAATTTTAATACCCCTAAACTGGCCTCATTTTAATGGCAATGAAATGAAATTTCAAGCCAAATATTTTTTACATCAAATATTTTTTACATCATTAAACAGTTGACGTTTTTCAAAGTAAAATGTGAGTGGTTGATCGAATTTTTTACAGGAGAGATTATTTATATACGAAAACGGCATATTACATATGTGATTTAGATTATAGTGTTTAAACCATCGAATCGACATGCTCTTATATATATATATCACTTCATATATATATATATATATACGTATTGTACCATATATATAAATATATACGTAGTAACTAATATATATATATATACATATATATATATAGCTATAATATATAATATATTATATATATACTAATATTACTGTGTGAGCGACCAATTAGTAGCACACAGTCGCATTGACCGGCATTCTGACCAAGTCATGCGCCATTAGCTTCTTGTGGAAACTTCAACTAACACTACGTGTAGTTCGCGGTTGGATATTTTCATAGTTGTAACATTTACACGTCACTGGGACACGACTGTTTTAGGTCGAATATCAGGGATTTAGAATCTAAACCGACGGCCCAAACAAAAGTCAAGTTCATGCGGCAGCTCGTGACTCTAAAAATATTTCCTTCACGCTCGTTTAGTAATTCAGTATATTAGACGTGTTGAGGCGTCAACAGCAAGTGGTTTACAAGGTCGGGGTCGGGGAGACCGTTTTTTGAAGTCTGGAAGACTATTTTCTAAGGTTTTCAATCTGAACTGGGGCATTTTTTGGATTTTTGATTGCATTTTGAGGGTCTGATAGTTCCAATCGATTTATCGTAGTTTTTTTTACACCCAGAATGATGTTTAATAGACTTTCAACGATCTCTGGTTGAGTAGATATTTTGAATTTCATGGTCGATAGAAGTAATTGATGGCTTTTAAATTAATCGAAGTAGTATAGGGTGTGTAACCGATGGGTGACCAGATTTTACCACAATCTTCAAAATCCGGCAACCATCAGTTAACAGCCAGCCCTCTTTCCTATCCCCTTCACTACTTTTGATAACGCACCTCGTCAGAGGCGAGGTTTCGAGTTCCTGCACCTCCCGGAAGGGGATACCCAGTTCATAATAATAAGTTTTAGTTTTAGCCAGGCGAGGAAAAAAGTTAAAATTAATCAACAGACAGAATTCGGAGTCAGAGAGGAGCCGGAGCATGGGTAGGCTCATGAGCCGTTGCCAAAGTCTGTGCCGGATGCTGAAGCAATCATATAATATGTTATGTGATGTGTCATTCAATATGTTATTAAGCATGGAGAACCCGTTTATGAAAGATTCAGAACCCTACAGGGTATTTGAGCACCCCCGGGAGGTGGGTCTCAAAATAAAAATGGATAAAAGAGGAAAATTCACGAATTGCTTAACAGAGGAAGCTAAAGGAAGGAAAAGAAAGAATTCCTGGAGGAGTCAGAAATGGAAAGGCCCTCACATGAGGTGGAGGCAAACCACAAAAATGGGATTTTACCAATATAATGAAATTTTGGGGGGAAATTCAGCTAGTAATAAATTCAAAACTGTAAATGTTGTAAAGTATATGTACTCTTAGCTTGATAATTAATTATAATCATTTTACGTTGGTTTTAACTAATAATTATATAGATCAATAATAATAATAATAATAATAAAATAGGAGACCACTTTAAATATAATACTCTGATATAGTATTTAATAATTTCACGAGACTTGTAAATGCAGAGGGGTGTTTGGGATGATGTATGAGAATAAGTAAAAGGATTGAGATAATTCTATGTCTTCGATCACCAGTCTTTTTTCTATGTTGGATGGTGATATGTATGCTCAGTAAAGGATTTATTGTAAATTTGGCGGAATAGAATTATAAATTTAGAGATATTGGAGTTAATAGCATAAGATTAAGTATTGCATCAGATGAAAATTTGAGATTTCAACTTACATTGGTTTCAGTAACCTATAAACAAGAAATAGCATAAATTTGTATAGAGTTAAACAATAAAAGGGCTTTTGTTGAGACCGGTAGAAAAAAAACTTTTTCACCAGCGGGGCCGGAGGTGATTCGCCACAATAACAAGAGCTTACCAATATTTTTTTTCAGGGTAAAGTATATATATTATCTGCCACTTTCACTACAGTATGCATAACTTTTTTTTGTATCACAGCGAGCAAAGCATAATTGCAATGTAAAATAGAAATGTCTGAATGGTTTATGGTTTTATAATATTGTCAAAACAGGATAAATTGATTTTTCACGTATTTATATTATTTAAACTGTAAAGTCGAATAGTTTTTATAATCTAATATATATTGTTTAAATTTATAATTCAATATTAATAAAAATAAAATTAACTTTTTCGCCAGAAATAAATTCATTTCTATTTTTATTATTCCCTTAATTTCTATAAAATATATCATTTTTCATTTAATATCTCCCATTAATCATACCGATTTATGGTGTCCGTTTCTAAAAACGAACTCATCCTCACAGGACGGATACAAAATATATGGAAATGCCCAAGTTTCGCACGCTGGTTAGAGGACGTGCAAGAAATTTTCCAACTAAAACAATGCACCACAAAAAGAACCAACATAATACAAGCGCGAAGCCAAATTCACTTAACAGATGGTGAATTCAGAAGCCTTCTCAACTCAAATCCACAACTCCTGCGATTAGATAAATTCTAAGATTTCACCGGTACTCTAAGCTCATTAGTTTTGCCAGAAGACTCCCTTCACCACTTTGAAGCATTTGAACGAATACTAAAATTTAAATGGAACTCTCAAGAAACTCTCTCTTCAAGAGGTCTTTCTTTGCAAAAATTGGTCAAAGAATTTTTCGAAAAACTAAAAGAAAAAGATTCTTCACTGAACTTTCCAGAAAAATTAACAAATGCCATAGCAACAGCTTTTCTCTATGCACAAATACCACATCACCTAGAAGACCATAAGAAACAATTTAGGAAACATTATACACCCTCTATAATCATTCCATTTCCTCCATATATTTTCAATCAGAAATTTCAAAACTAAATTTATACCTAAACTTAGTAAACATTATCATTGAAGATACCAATCAATTAATAAATATTGTACAACACACCTTAATTACCTCTAAATAATACATTGCACCTTTGCAATTATGCCCATACAAATTTCTCGCTTCTATTCTCAAACACATTCAACTTACTAACTAGATAAAAAAATTAATCTGTAATCACACTACATCTCCCAGTACCTATATTTAGGACAGGCCTAATATAAGATTCACCTTTCATATTGGTTGTTACATACGCTCATTACATAATCAAACTAAGACTTTCTATATAAACAATTTTGCCTATAATGACCGCTACACTAGTTGGGGCTCGAGCCGACGCGCACGGAACAGTAGGGAACCTGGAGCGCACGGAGCCAGTCACCATTTTCGGCCCATGAACCCCGTAGCCGGTAGGGGCGGGAGGACAATACCCCTCCCGACAGCACCGACCCAAAATACCCCACAAGACGGCTCAAGGACTCCTACTGATCATCCATAATAGGCTGCACTGACAATACAGTGGCCGACCGCTCCAACCACCCAACACCCCCACCTCCAATTCCTACAAATCACACTCCAGGCCATGTTACTCCCCCGCCAGACCCCTTCACCGCGCAGCGGCCGCAGAGGACATTAGTCCCTACCCCCGATTCAGTCCCACGCGCCCTCAAAGGCCGGGAGACCGCCGCACATCCTGCATCGGTTTCCGCGGCATTACCCCTGGGGAGATTCTTTTGACCAGCTAAAAAAAGCAAAAAACAAAAGACAAAATTAAATACGGAAGTCTATCTCATCTTTAACCCTTCGACTGAAAACCAATAAAAGGCTCTCTAAAGATAGGCCTTTCTAATCATCATTACTCCTATATCTTATAACAATAATTTCGTCTTCACTTTTTCTATAATACCCTATCATTATCCTCTCATTTTTACCGCCTCTACCCTCACTTTCATACATTTCGTCCCCCTTATGGTTTCGATGAACCTTCCTCATTTCCTATCCGCTGCCTCCAGGAGCTTTCAACGAATGTATCCTTTCGCTGGGTGTTAGCTATTGTACCTAGTTTTTAGAGGACGAGTATAAATTTTTATATATAATTTTTTTTTTTTTTTTTTTACATTATTCCAGGGCCAAAGACTTGCTGAACCACGCATCGCAACACGAACTGTATTCGCCCATGTCATTTACTGTATAACAGCCACATTAATAATTTTTAAATACAAGTATAACTTTAATAACGTAAAAACTATCGGATATCATCTATAATATGATAATACATAGAAAATTACTCTTAAATATACTATTTATATATATATATCTATTATAATATATAATTATATTATACGTATCATATTAATTATATAACATATATATTTAATTATATATATTATACTGAATATATATATATTCATACGCGTTATACATATTATACTATATAATATCCGAATACTAATCATATGTCGACTGTAGATACTTTGAAAAATCAACGTACATGGAAAACAAAATACCACCCGGACCTTTAGCACAAATATACGCTCCGCGGCCTTGCGATCAATAGCATTTTACATAGATTATTAACTTTCAAAAGTGTCACGCCACCTATCATATAGGACCACCGGGAATATTCTTCAACATGCTCTTTTTTTTTCGCTGTTATTATAATAATAAAATTTGAAATTCCATTAAAAAAAAAATAATAAGATAATTACAATATTCTCTCTTAATACGCAGACACACAATCTCTCGTGCCCGAGGGTGCTCTGATGTGTTCCGACGAATGTTCCCTCACCGCGATAAACGACTATTCACTGGCCTAAAAGTTTCATTTAAAATTCCCACACTCCCCGTAACCAACATAAACGTATGGGTAACATTACGCAGCGTAAATGTTTTTCGCTGCATCATACTATTTACACTTCATTCCATAAAATCATTGACTTTCTTATGCCTGAAAAAGAAAGGGTTTTTTCTGTCTTATCGTGCCTCTATCTAGCACTTAATCAATCCTTGATACGAACTGATGAGCCACGTTAAACCTAGGTAAGAATCTGACCCCAGAAATCTGTTCCGACCATTTCAGCTTCTATTCATCCTTCTGAAAATCGCCACACTTCCCAGAGTTAGATCTAGCTATTGATATTTCATTCGAGACCTCTGTACTTATGTCAGTGTACTCCGTTACCCCACACGTATGCCACCAGAATCAGGCTATCGGACGCACTCAATCAATTTCTGTAGACATTATCTCCTCATATTACACTAATCCCTATCCACGGATCTTATCAGCTCACTTCTTGGCAACCTCGCAAGTACCACCAATCTCAATCGTTTCTTTACATTATTCTATGATTTTGAAATAGTCCTATCTACGGTTACTGCTTCTAATGAGGTCTCGCATAGGCAACCAGCCGACTGCACCAGTCTTCCCTGTAGAAAACACATTTTACAAGATCTGGTCCCTCTTGGATCCCTCTCGCCCCATGGGAAAGACAGTCAATACCTGTTACGTGCAAGGTCACCCCAGTTGGACTGCTTCACAAATCCCTCAATCTTTCTACTATATCTTCTAAATTTGCTACACTACTATATTCATCTGCCAAACCCTATTCATCAAGTGTACTATCCTTTTCCCTCTTATCTTCTTCCAATGCTAGGTACTGAACCCACCTTAATTCCTGCCCACCCCCCTGACCCACTCATATCCCGCCTCGCCTCCTGCACCACCTCGCACTCCCCCGCCCACAAACGATCGCCACTTCGCCGCTACGAACGTCATTTCTCTTCTTCACAGCCCTTCCTATGCTCCCCCTTCATGCAACTCGAAGAATACACACATCTCGCTCAACACAATTTCCATCACCACTCATTTTTCCAACTCAAGATCTCTGACCAATCTCTGTTCCTTAACAACACTTCCGCTCTTGCACATTCAACACAACCACAAACCAAGAAACCGAGGGCAAGCTATTCACATCATTCACCCTCCTCACGACCCACCCCCCAGGCATACCACACTTTCACGTCCAGCCAAGCGGCTGGCCTCACACTTACACCCTCCTTAAGCATCCTACACGCATGTTAACGTTTATCAACCTTTACTACTATGTCGTACCCATACCTACTTTTACCAGACTACAGCGTTTAAACTCTTACAATATCGCTAAGCCTGTTAAAAAAGATATAAAAACTAATATCTTTAAAAAAAGTTAACAATTAGTGGACAACCGAACCTCATCCCAATATTAAAAATTACAACTTGGACAAAACGCAAATCAAAACTTTATGCAAACGAACAGAAAAATCTTAATAATAACTCAAACATGAACCTCCACACGAAGATACATAAGTAAATCTTCTTAACTTTAGCCAGGATGGCTCTGAGAAATTTAATTATTTTTAACATATATACACGAACACTTTAAATAAAATGACGCAGTTAGTATAAACACCTCCAACATACGTTACACACAGAATCATCTGAATATTAATAAACACCAAAATAAACACCTGCCATAGCAGTCTGCGAAAGCCAGCACACTCTATACAGTCAAATTCGTCCTCAAGTGGGGTAGGCTAAGGCTATCCAAGCACCTCTCGGGAATCCACCCACACTACTTCCCAATACTTAGTCGTATCAAATGAATTATCAAAGAAACATGACTTACCTCTAAAAAAATTAAACTACCACACAATTAATCAATTTACACTACCGACTATTATAATCTCACCCAATAAAAGACCCATACCAATTAACCCACAAGAAAAAACACCAAATACAGATTACACAAATCTGCACATCACGAAGATGACGAAGAGAAGTCCCACGAAACAATCCGCTCCTCCGAACGAAGCCGCGCTCACCACAACACACCACGAACGCAACACCCCACACACACATCTTACCACAGCAACACCACCCACACACCAAGCACAACCATCTCATACTATATGATACTATATACTCATAATCAACTCCGCTCATCAATCTCCATAGTCATATTTGGTTCTCCCACTATATAATAGATTACTATAACTTCTACTACTCATACTGATACTTTCAGAGTCCACGTATATATAGTCTATACCCTCATTATAACTACTAATCCATAAATATACAATACCATATATATATAAAAACCACCTAGCATAAAAATTACGTTCTCGCGTGGAACTATTTCCACTGGCGCAACACCGAACACACGGCACGTTCAAAATCCACCGTCATGCGACGGCCGCAACGACTCATACTTACCACGCTAAGCAAGACTCACGGATATCAGCATGGCAACCGCCCGAACAATCCATCTACTAACCACCTGAATATATCTCGCACCGATATACTCACTGATAATATTACTTATGCTATAATCTTAAACATACAATATTTACTACTAAGCCTTATCCCCTACTTCACAGCTCCACTCGCGCCACGCTTCCGCAGGGACCATTACACATCACCTTAGCTTTGTGCGAATTTGTCCTGGGCCCCCTAAACCATCCGGGATCCTCACTCATTGGTCCGTTGGCTCACACCGGGCCACACCGCCCTCTTTTGCTCCTGGCTTCCCGGTCCGCTCACGTCCATCCAGACTTACAAAAATTCGGCCTCCACCCTCTGCGCTTACCTCGCCAAGCTTATACTCTAACTCCAAAAATCGAGATTCGTATATCAAACTTGACCCATTCACTGTCATGTCTCTTCGTGACACTGTCGCCGGAACTTAAAGAGTCATGATCGCTTTCCTGTCTAGAACATGGCAACTTGCACGGTATTGGCAAAAACTAATACCATCATGTCGTGTTTCACTTTCTGCTGACCGACTCGGGGAGCCACCATATACCGACCAGGACTCTACACCGGAACCGCTACCGACATGTTACCGCTAACTCACACGCAACACGAAGCTCTTCCGATAGCGCGTTACTATTCTCATAATATAAACAGCATCATCCAAGCTAATAACAGTCAATTACCCAATAAAACTCATCCACCACTCCGATCACGTATGTTAATCATTTCGAGCACGTACCCTAAAAACCCTATCTTCCCTTCATCATCTACTACTAACTAAACAACCGCCTCTCATACTATACTACTAATACTCGTTAACCACTATATACTACTATATTCTACTACATATTATCATACATATATATTAACTATTAATATACTATAATATATAATATATAAAAAAAATAGGCCACTGTCTGAACACAACTCCCACATGCCTAAAAGATATCATGTTAACTACCGAACCACTAGGTTGATCCCTAAATACACAAATATGAAAAATTATAGAAGGAATATATCACAGAGCACAAGAAGAAGTGCCTGTATCAAAACGTTGAAAAGTTCATCACGTGCTGTTTCAAAAGAAACCCACGTCATTGTGAGTTTGCTACAGTCCCTAACATGAAGGCCCGCCACTTATGTGATTGTGTTAGTGACAGCAGACTCATTATCTACTTACACCCTTACGATAGACAAGCCCTCCCTTTCATCGACTAAGCCGGTTTTCGAACTAATAAGCTATTCAAATAATATTTTATCAACAAATATTACGGCATTTTGCCCTGCAGAAAACTCCCCTTACCAACGACACGCCATAAATACCTTAAAACAATACTCATTGATCCCGTATTCATCCAAACAAGACAACACCCCTCCGCCTCTCGCGCCTCTGGCTCACTACTTCAACACGCGATGTTTATAGTGCTTTACTTCTTTAGCCAGCAAATTTTCCCGCGAAATATACGGTGCTACAAAAAAAACCACACACACACCACACACACAACACACACACCAAGATGGTCCGAAAAATTATAATGCATCGGAAGAGAGTACTGTAATTTTATTAATCAATCTTTACCTATGAAAAAATGTAATTTCTCGCCGAGCATTACATTATTAAATTGGGCCTTAATGAAAAAAGTTTTCTTAAAGACACTTGAATCAGAATTGAAAGGCTTTTCTGTGTTAAACACAAATAATTTGCCAGGACTGGGACTAAAAATGTTTAAAGAGGTCACACGGGTATTCTGCTAAGACCTTACCAAGAATGAGAGTAATAATGGAGATTGGAGGAATTTGAGCACAATGCACTGAAATCATTAATGTTGTAAATACAAAAGATTGGAGATAATACATCATATATCAGGTATGTTTACAGACTTAATTTTTCTTGGGACAATGTTCAAAGCGTGCACAACTAGAGAATGGAACACTGTGACTGAATCTATTTAAATGCACACAAACAAATTGGTTGCAACATGTCTTTGAAAATCCATTCCTGGGGATTTTCATTCTCTCGATTCATCCCCACCGGAAAAATTGAATGTTACCCTAAGGCCCCAAACTTGGAACACCCGTTCACAAAAAACGGAATTTCCCGTCGCATCGGAAAAGTTCGTTCCCTACTACCAAAGGCTGTGCCCATATAGTGTGGAGATATAAATAAGGAGAATTGCGCCAGAACAAGTGGAAAATTATATCGTCGTAAAACATCAGAAAAAAATTAACTAGTAATTTTCAAAGATTAATACACATACATATATCACGAAACTGTTCCTCACAAAGCAGCAACCAGCCGATCTTTATAGGCCAATAGAATACGTATCAATGACTTGAGATCGATATTAAATCCTATAACTGCAACTATAGAAAAAATTAAAGATAATATATAATTCAATAAAGCACATTGCCTGTGGCTCATATTAAGCTTTACCTTGAGGTTGTTGTTTTTTCAAGATTGTGCCTCAGTTGGAAAGTTGTTGTAAGCCCAATGATAACGTCGAATCAGCCTGAGGCTGTTTTAGTAAACTTAGCATCATCATTAAACTTGTGAGGTAATATTGGTAAGTATAAGTCAAAGAATAGAGATGGTTGGTTTTTGACAGTAAAAATATTTTACAAATAATGAAGAAATTAGAAAATTTACCCCCATACCCTTAACATTTTTGATTTTTAGATTTGAATAATAGACCGAGCTACGATCACGACCGTTTTTGAATCAAGTAATGAACCTCTTTGTTTTTTAGTAACAAACAACGTTCTGGATCAATTGCCCTATATCCAATGCAGACAGAAGTACCCCAATTTCCGCTAAATCAATAAATAGAGATACTGTATGTGAAAAAGCTATAGCCTAATAGTTTTTATATCCCCCTAAGAATAGACACAAAATAGAATATGATATAATATTATCAAATATATTATACCTCTATATATTGTATGAACCAATACGCTATATAGTATATATATAACTATATAGTACCGACCTACATATTTGTCGTCTCGATTTTAGTATATCTGTGCCACTGAGTTGTGTGTGTGTGCTGTGTCATGGTGTGCGTGTGTGTGTGTGTGTGTGTGATGTAGTGTTGTGCACTTGTTGAAGTTGACCAGTGGTTGTGGTGCGCACGCAGCGTGTGTTTGTGTGGTGTGCGTGTTATGTCGTGTTGTGTGCCACACGGAATCCACACCGTGTGTGTTGTGAGTGTGCTAGACTGTGTGTAGTGTGTGTCGTGGATGTGTGTGAGTTTACAAGTGGACTGTAGTGTGCTGTGTGGCTGTGTGTGTCGTGTTGTGTGTGTGGTGTGTCGTGTTTTTGTTTGTTTTTGTTTGGCTGTGTGTGTGTGTGTGTTGTGTGTGATGTGTGTTATTATTCGTGCTATGCGTTCATGAATTTGTCGTACATGTGTGCGTGTTTTTGTGCTCTGTGAGTGATATTTATGAGTACGTTCCGCTGTGTACTATATAAAATCCAAGGTATATGTTTGTTTTCGCATCAAGTTATTTAATATAAGACTGTACATCTTTTACTTACGGTCCACAAAACAAAGCCCTTATTCTTGTTACCATGATTTTTTATACTCTTAGCTTTGAAACTTCACCCCCTAGATCATGACGATCATACCCATTAAACCTGTCCTTAGAATTCTTCCAGAAGGACGAAAGTCAACGGAAACAATACCGATATGGACGCGTTTGTGTAATTACATTAAAAATGTTGCCATATCTCCACTGCTGTTGCCGACATTCCAAGCTTTGTCACAGCTATAATACTATACCCATTGACTAATGCGTCCGTTCGCCATTATCCAACCGTGGTATAATAAGAAATAAGGTGGCATAGTGAAGTGAAAATATTGGAAAAGTGCGTAGTTTAGAATGTATGACACCTAATATAATGGTGAAAAAATATTTCACGATACTCATAACCATTAATTTAAATGATGTAAATTATCGGGAATTACGAGGTTCAATGGCAATATAATTTAAAACCTAAGACGCAACAGTCGTTCAAACGCGAATGCGCGTACCAGGCTTGAGTCTCTAGGCCATCATTACCTTTTACATAGGCCCTTTTATATGCTTGATAGGCCGAATTGTGGCGATAATTTGTGAGACGTCCTGGGTCTAGTCTTAATTAACCACCGAATACTGTATTTAAAACCCTAAACATTTAATGTCAAGCAAAAACAAGTATCAACAAATTATTTGAGTGAATTTTGCACTTTGCCAATATTGGGTATTCACCATCTGAAGTCATTGAAATACTATCTAAAAACGTTAATTTTTAATTTTTAGTAATCACGTTATAAAATTCATTTTGAAAATTTGTTTGCCTACGAGTCTAGTATATACACATTTAGGCTATATAAATGAAAAAAATATAAAAATAAATACGCAATTTAATTAGGAGGAAATAACTATGTTTTATAACACCTATTGCATGCTCTACTCTTATATCTCATCATTACCAATAAATGGGGGAAAAATTGAGTAAGTTGTAGAAAATTGCTGCGCTATATTTTGCATAATGGACACCATTATGAAATTGAGGGAAACGGTTCGCTTTTCTTTTGTTGTTTTTTTCTTTTGAGTATCATAAAAAGACGCCTATATTTTACATATCTATTCTACAAAAAAATTAGAAATCCAATAAATTACACTATGTTGCAAAAATAAAAAATCCCCCATTTAAATTTGTTTTTTTTTGAAAATTTCAAAAAAAAAGCCCGGTAAAGCGGTCTGGCCATCAATTACTCGTAAGACGAAGAGCATTCATCATTCGTCGCCATACACCAATCATATAAAAAGGTTCCTGTGAAATTAGGAGAGTCTTCTAGTAATGTAACTCTTATTCTGACTGAGTGATATTATCTAGGCCTATTTTTAAGTCGAAGCTGGTTCCTTCTTGAGCGCACAGAGTCTGAAAAACTAAGGTAACAATATTTCCATGTATAATAATTTCTTTTTTTTTTAGTTTTAATAATATATTCCCTATTATATATATAATATACAGTATAAATACCTAGGTATGTATTATATTTCCGTGCTATGTATCTTATATATTATATATATTATGATGTGTCACATTAAAAAAAAAATAGCCGCCAAAGACTTGTACCATTATAGGTACGCCGACTAATTATCTCGAGAACTACGGATACTACCAAGAAACATTACAATTTGCGATCAGCGCTTTAAAGCTTAATAGCAGGAATATTGGACTACAAACAATAAATTTTTTATATTTATTATAATGCATATATATTCTTTATTTTTAGTTTTTGCAACAACGATTCCACGAATGAAAGCTATACGTTAATGTCGTAAAATGATGAGTAAATGGGTTCTTGAAGTTTATAGCTTCTCACCCCCGTATCAGCAAGTACAAGTCAATGTACAAGTTTTACCAAAGAATATGAATGCCCGCCTCCCACACTCCCAGTTAGTGATAAGGAACGTTTCAAGGTTCTTACAATGTTTTTTTTCTACCCATTTTTTTTTTTTTAAGAGTGTCTTACTTCTTAATTATTTTTATTACATTAATTACATAGATAGCTCCACAACACCAAACAGTTCTACAGACGCAATAGCAAAAGTTCATAGCTTTATATATTCCCTACACACCCTTCCCTAAAAGGTCGGACTTGTTAGCTTTTCAACCGTTCCTCGTTATTGGATCAACCACGCATTTCTGTTCCCAAAAATAAAAACAAAAAATAAGGGTAAAACTTAAACTTCCATATTGGCAACGGAAAGAATTTTAATCAATCTCTTATGTATTAAATATATAAAAATCAAAAGTAAGTAACTTTTGTCTAAGAAACTGTCCAAAAAAACGCACGTGAAAGTCATAAACAAAGTAGAATGATAACTGTCTATATAATATATATATACTTAATAATATATATTATAATATAATATAATATTATAATACTATATAATAATAATATTATACTATACTATATAGTATATTATATAGTATATATATATGATATTTATATAATATGAGCTTTACAATCACTGCTCATTGAATACCCTCCCTTATACTATACCTTTTTACATGTGATTGACAAAATAAGAGTTT
>JABUQX010046386.1:45000-57500 GCA_015478945.1 Trachelipus rathkii
GAAGATCCTACTATCATAGCCTAACTTCTGTTTGGTCTACTATTCCTTACCAGTGATCATGTATGATTTGGTGCAGTGTTCTTTCATCTAAAAACAATGGAAGATGAGCGACTATGGTGGTATTCCTTCCCGCGTATGAAGAGTGTGCTCTTCGTTGATGCCAACACTCAAGAGTTTTGCTTGCAGACTCAATTGGGTAGACAAAGCAGTTACTTGTGGCTTTAACATATCTTCAGAAACATGGAACTCACTCCTTCCTCTGAGTTTCCTTTTCTCATAACTTTTCTTCGAGGAAGCATTTTTCTTTATCTAAACATGCTTCAAAGAGGCTGTTTTTTTTTTTGAAGATCCTTCGAACCACCTTTACATTACGCATCAATTGCTGGGTGGGCACAAATAAAGTATATATTTATACCATCCTGAGTTTTTTAAAAAAAAATAACATCTTAGTTAGAAATATTCGGGTAAACGATTTGGTATTTGAATGCTTATATTTACATTTCTTTATTTCAGGGAGTAGCATATCCTATATTTGAAGCAGACTTAGGGTTTGAAACGGGAGACAACGTTTTGAATAATGCCGGAAAAGCGTTGAGGCTTCTTTACATTCACGATTTGAGAGACCTTCAAACAAAAATTAATGAAACTACTGTTGCATGCCAAAATATTACAGCCAATCCCAAAACCGATACAAAATTGGGAAAAGTTGGTCGTTAAATTAAATATTCAAAAATCTATTTTTAAAAATAAAGTAATGTTTTATTTATATTTATTTAAGAATAAGGATTTCTTTAAATGGAAAGAATTCGAACATACTGTAATTTTATTATCCTTAAACAAATGTTAACTATTTTTATTGGGTTCAGTAGACGAATCTTTATCAGCAAATGGGACTATGTTACATGCTCTTGCTATACCAAGTCCACCAAGTACTGTAAAGAAGAAAAAAAAAGGTTTATGTACATATAACATGAAAGGGTGTTGAGAGATATATCTGACAATTTAGTAGACCTTTAATATAATTCAAATTAATGCCAACTTCTCAAGTTACAAAGGTCTAGATTCATGGTTACCATATCCACAGATAATAGTTCATTACCTCACAAGAATAAAGTTCAAATTAAAGAAGTAAAATAAGTGTACAAATATATCTTTACTGTAATCATAAAATTCTGAGCAGGGAGGTACAGATATAAAGAAACGTATTGCCAGTCTATTGTAAAATAAGTTCAATTTACTAATTAAATTTTTATTACAATTATTCATGGATGCTTAAAATTATATACATTTTTTTATAAAAAAAACTTATCTTCATCTTCTCCCCAAGACGGGGTAAGGTGCGTGATAAGCATCGGAAAAGAAAAGTAGTAGAAGAGTAGACAAGTCGAAAAGAAAGCCCAGCCTTACCGCCGCCTCAATACCCATTCGTGAAAACTCGTCGCCGTCAGAAAATCCACCCTAGAGCTTCACGGGACCACGACGGACCCTCACTATGGCATATCGTCAAGTGTAGGGTTCATCCCCTGGCTCAGGTGGGCCACAACCATGCCCCCTCATAAAACCCTGCCTTTCACTCCTAAAATGCACCTTTATTCTCGCCTCTGCCAAACTCTCATTTCTCTCCTTCAGACATTCGTCTACTGACTCAAATCCACTTTTTCTTCGGTCTTCCACCGGTCGATTCCCAACACGACACCTGACCTACTATAACATCGCTGTAACAACCGAGTTCATCCATAGCCTTTCCACATGACCCAAAACGCATCCAACGTACTTCGTCAATTTTTCTCGTCGATTTACCGCCTTTCTTCGCACCATAATCTCTAATCACGTTTATTCCCACATTTTTATCAAAGTTCTTTTCACACCTAAACACGCCCGCTAAGGATTGTTCCCGTCCTGAACACATTTGAACTTAGAACCTATCATAACTTCTTACTCCAGACCATAGTCCCACTACTGCTAAAACCATTAATCACAGGTTAAACAACATTAAGCTCAATGTAAGACGCCTAGTCGCACCGAGACTTTAGTTCCCGTACATTCCACCAACATATAATTGCAGCCAGCAACCTTTCTTGCCATTCACAACTTTCCTATGACACTCTGCATCATCCGTTCCCTTTTCTAATCCAAACATAAATTATCCTAGGAAATATTTAAAAATCCTCAGACACTTTGTTCCAGCTGCCACCATCTAACATAACTTCAACTAGATGTGCCTCACTCACAACCATATACTTACTCTATCTACTTTAACTTTCAAACCCCTCCTTTTACACACCGCCAAATCTCTCTAACAATCCTCTCCAACTCTTCAAATTCACCACACCAAACCAAATCGATCCGCATATAATAATAGGTGCACCCCTCTCACTCACTGTCCATTCGTTCATTATTCTATCACCATATTCCTGCCACCGCCCGTCTCTATTCATGTCATAATCCCATCGCAATATACACCTGAATAAACCAAGGGACTACATACATCCCTCCTCACTGCCGCTATTGATATTAAACCCAACACTTCTTCACACCAATTTATTCTAATGTGCACACGCTTCACGAGAATAGTATACATACTTTGATTCCATTCACAAACCTATATCAAACGCACCTGCCATAGAGCTTCCGATTAACCTAGTCCATAGCGCCTGTTGGCAATGCATAAAACCTAATACATTCTAATTCATCGCTCCTCATTTTTCTCGAACATCTTTTTCAAATGTAAAAAACCGATTGATCCACACATTCTCTCTACCACTCTTAAACGCACCTTGTCTTCACCAATCAGTCCCTTCATCACTCGAAGCACTCTTTCGACTAAAATACCCAGCATATATCTTCCCTACGCAACACTCAATAAACTAATTCCCCTATAAATTCTACAGTTTCCCTTATTCTCCCTTACCCTTATGATAGAGGGGCTATTACTGCTGCTCTCCAAATTCCCATCGGACACTATAACCTTCATAAACGCCTTTTAGTCACACCAACTTCAATCCAATCAACTCCCTCTCGCGCCGTGATAGATCGTTCAGTTGAGAAAGTTTCATCTATAATCTGCAGATTCTTCTAGGATCAACATATCGCAACTCTACCCATTAGACCTCCTCTTGCTATGGACCTCATCCCAAAATAATACCTATGCTTGTATCTGACATGCAAACCACACACACTCACATCACTCTTCATTGACTTTGTGTATTGGTAGCATTATCAACTTGTTCCTCTCCACACTCCTCTAGCATCCTTTCTCAGTACAAAAGCACCCGATCCTATTCATTTCTATCACAGGTTCCCCTTATTCTCATTCTTAATCCTTTCGCGCTTTCCTTCCAGAAAGCGCTTCTATTCGCTTTCTAGTCCCCATTCAACTCTCCTTCGAAACTGTTCAATCGTTACCTCTTCTTTCTCCTAACGTATGCAACCTTTCTTAGTATTCTTTTTTCCTCTATATACTTCCAAATACTTTCTTTTGAGAACTACATCATCGGCCTTAGTAGACATTCCAACCACGCTTCTTTTTTACTTTTAACCGCTCACTCACCCCTCAGCTCACAAACTGCACTGTTAACATTCTGTCCTACTTAGCACACTCCAAATACTTCTGTTGGCACTGCTCCTAAACCGAAACTGTTCCTTTATTTTGCTCTCCAGATTTGTTCTAGTTTCAACTTGTTCCACATTCAACTGATTTACTTGCGAGTGCTCTAGATAACTTATCTTATTACGCTGTCACTTAACTCTCAATTACGTGGAGTGATGGGAACATACTGTAATCATATAAAAAAAAAAATAAAAAAAAAAACAATTCACCTTTTCATCCAAACCCACACCAACTTAATCTTTACATAGAACAACATAATGATGCCGGTAAATCCCATTTCTATTCTTCTCCGTCACTGAGTTAACACTCACACATACTTCAACACTACCTCTCACCAACACAAAGATCAATTCATACTTTTTCACTTCGATACCATTCTACTAACCAACTCTAGTATACTTATGGATACTTCTGTGTTTAAAGGAAGTATATCTCCTAATAACCAATACACCTGCTCTCAATCATAAGTCAATCACTTTGCTTACCATTCTCATTTTCTCTCGACACCCCAAAATCACCTGTTATACCATCTCTTTTCTGATCCACCTATCCAACCTTTAGTCCGTCTAACACAATCCAATCTGAACTCGCTAACTCACGCCATCCAAAAGCATCTTCAGCATTATCCCAGAAAACCCGTGCTCTCTTCACCAGTTTCCGCTCAGATGACCATACGTCACTATACCACACATACCTTGACCTTTTCAAACTTAAATTTAACCATTAGAACTCTAGTACTCACAAACACAAAGTCTACCATAGCTCTGTACCACAAGTCACTCATCAAAATTGCAACTCCTTCTCTCCCCCTCTCATTCCCCTTTTTTTTATTATAAGATTAAAACCAAGGAGGCGATCTTAAACACAGATGGAAGCAAATTTTCTTCAGGGAAGTCTTAAATCGTGCTTAACTAACTACTATTTATATGGTGACAGTGGGTGAATTTGGTGACAGGGTTCGGTATATATAGTGATTGGAGTATTATATAAATATCAGGTGATGATATAAAGCAAGAAAAAGAAAACTATTAAAATCAGAATGAAAAAGTTATATTACCGGAAGAAAATAACAAGATTGAATAAGCCTAGCAAATACTAAAATTTATAATTTATAGATTTAAACTATACTTTATTGTACTGGTGTTTTTTAAAATACATCGAAAATAGGTGGAGAAGAAAAATTAAAAGTTACGTAAGGGACAAAACTAGAAGAGAAATGATAAAGAGGGGAGTCTACCAAAATAAAAAGATCATTGAAAATCATGTGATGGTATTTACAAAAAAAAAAATAAAAAAAAATGAACCAAAACTTTTATGTATAATTATAAGGAATTGACATAAAAGAAAAATAGAGACTGTAAGAAGCTAAAGTAGATAATTTGCTAATTCAAATAACCATGTACCGAAAATTTATTTAACCCGAAGTACACAATATATGGACAAAACAAGCCAGGTTAAACAACCTCATCCAAACGTTTTTTAATAACATTTAAAAGTAGTATATACGACAATTTCCAAAAAAGCTAAACTATAGCTATATAATGATTATACATTTCTGGTCATTTAATTGGACTATAGTCATCTCACTCATTCAGGTTAACTTTAATAACTAATTGCAAACCTAGCAATTAGGCTTAGTCATGAAACTCAGACCATTCATATACCTATTCAGTCCTTGTTTAAATGTTGCAAGTGAATCACAAATATTAAATTAACTTCCAGCGACAAACATTCCATTTAAAAAAAAACATTAACAACTATTAAGGAATTAGTATTTCCTTATATCAAGATAGACTGCCTTCTTTTTAACTTTTTGATTATGCCCCCTGGTCTCCCTTCAGTAAAAAGAATTTATTGATCTCGATAATATTACCGAGAGTTGTGAAAATTTTGAACGTATCATATCTCACTAAGAAATCACTTTTCGATTTAAACATTCTTAAACTCTCTGTCTCTTCTCAAAGACAGGAATCATCCTTGTTGCTGTCAGTTGCACTCTCTCCAGCATATCTGTCTTTTCTTAAATAAGGGACCCAAATTTGTGTACAATATTCTAATACTGGCCTAACGTAGTTATTATATAGATTATAAACTCCTTGCTCTTGTTAACAACATTGCGATTTATTACACCTAACAACTTATTTGTTCTATTCCTTGATGCCAAACACTGATTCGTTCTGCTTATAATCACACCCAAATTATTTTCTTGGTCCACAGACTTAAGAAAATTCTCATTTATATCGCACTTAAATCTTTCATTCGAGTAACCTACATGAAAACTCTACACTTTTTACAATTTAAATTTATTTGCCAATTATCTGTTCTATATCTAGAACTAGATCACTTCAAATTTTCATAAATTCATGATTATTCCTTATGGCATCCCCTACAAACTTAGAACCTTTATACATTTAAGTATGAGTGACAATAGTGGTCCCAGCACTGAACCTTGTGGGATACCACTTCACCATTAAGTACGAGAAACAATAGTAGTCCTACTACTGAACCTTGTGAGGCACCATTTCCCATGATGACTTGTAGACATTCATTAATACATTAACTTTTTCTTCAACCACTCTTTAATCTAACCATCACTCAACCTATACCAACATTGTAGTAACTTTTGCATCAGTCTTACATGGAGTACCTTATCAAAGTTAAAGTTAAAATATATAACATCAATGGGATCTCCCACGTTAAATTTTCATAAAAAAAAAAAAAATAATTAAAAAAAAAAAATAATCAGAAATGCTGTTAACTAGCCTAAAATTTACCAAATCTTAATAACTATTTATAAATAGGCGAAACGTGTTATATTTTTCAGTCCTCAGATCAGTTGCTAAATGACTAATAGTTTTAAAATAAAATACAATGTATTTGCAATACTGGTATTACCCTCCTTTATAATTCTATCATATACACATTCAGGACCGGCAGCTTTACTTGGAATAATATGGTCCAGTAAAAATTTAATTTCTTTACTTCAATTTTAAACGTTGTAAGCCTATTAATTACATGTATAATACAGGAACTATTAGTCTCCAAAGTATTATCCAATATTTCCTCTGTAAACACAAGTAAAAATAAGCAAGGAAAATGTTAACCAATTCCTTATCTAAACTTATACCAATTTTAATTGAACCAATTATCCTATTTTTACTATTAAATTTATAAAAGCTAAAACATTTTTTCAAGTCCTCATTATTATTTTTTGCTAAATTAATTTCTGCCATTCTTTTTGCCTTTTTGATTAACCGATTAAGTTAATTTTTAACTTTATAATTTTCTAAATCAACCTCTCTACTAGCTACTGTTACCCTTAAATTTTTCTAAAACAGCTACGCTCTTCACCGATTCTCTCTCATCTCTCTCTTCCACCAACTAAGTTTTCACACTAATAGACTAATGGATCCATCTTTAAAACACAATGACTAGTAAAAATTAGTAATGATTAGTAATGATTAGTAAATGAGTAGTAATGATTAGTAAAAATTTGACTGAAACAATACCACATGACAAAACAATCTCGGTCTTTAAAACACCTTATAACAGTCAATTACGTTGAGTTGGAATCGAAATATGTTATGATTGCAGTTAAATCTAAAATAATTTCTTATTAACTTGCAATTTGTTCTCAGATATAACGTTTAAATTAAATCTAATTATAACGCCTCGTGGCGTAGGAGGTTGACTCACCAAATCTCATACAATTTCGGTCTTTAAATCTCTTTTATCCTAGTGAATTATAATAAGCATGCCTTGAAATTCCGCAAAATCGCCATTTCCAAAATCTAAGATCTTTTCTCTATTAAGTTGCAATTTGAGACCAGATAGCAAATTCAAGTTAAATCTAATAATATTATAATCACTTGCAACTAAATTCTCCTCAACTTTGACATCATCCACTATACTATCATCGTTTGTTTATATTAAATTTAAAAGTGTTGTATATCTTGTATATTCATGGGCCACCTGACTCAAAAAGTTGTCTAGTATATGATTTATAGATACAGAACTTCTATGATCCATACTAGTCAAGGAATCCCACTCAATGTGAGGAAAATTAGAATCTCCCATAATGACTATTTTATACTTTGCAGGATGTAACCTCGATTCTTTTCAGCATTTCTTCATCTATTACTTAATCTTCGTCATGGTCTATAAAATGCTCCTATCTTATACAATTTATTGGGCATAACTTAGAAAAAAAATAGCTGACTAAATGGTGCAAGAGCACAGAAATATACAGAATGTGAAATAGTAACAATTAGTTTACGTGTGGTAACTATTAGACTAAGATCAAAATTTTATTTCCTTGAAAGGGGCATGCATATAGGTCATGCTTTGGAACTGACAAGTTATAATTAGAGAACAGACATCATACTCGTACATATTTAAAAGGATTTTGAGGTTTCCAACTATTTCATTACATATTATCCACTACAATATGATGAGAAAGTGATTATATTTAAGATATTTCTCAAAATATCATGTCTAGGGAAACCAAGAAAAATGTAGTTATGTAAACCAACCTAAGAAAAAAGTGGTTATGTAAGACAAAAGAAAAAAAAGTGGTTATGTAAAACAACCTACGGAAAAAGTGGTTATGTATAAAATCAGAAAAAAGTGATATGTAAAACAAATTAATAAAAAGAAGTGGTTATGTAAAGCAACCTTAGAAAGCAGTGGTTATATAAAACTTAAGAAAAAAAAGTGGTTAATATAAAACACAAAAAAGTGGTTATGTAAAACAACCTAAGAAATTTAAAGCTATGTAGCAGCTTTATTTTATTTTATTTTTTATACTAAAATGTTGTTTTATTTAGTAAATCTTAAAATTCAAAGAGTAAAATAATTCACCATGGTTAAGTTAGTAATTTTCTGGTGAAGTTAAATGCTGTAAATCAGAAGTTCTGATCCTTCTTTGGCCACTATTCAAAGTCAACAAAACGATGAAATTCACAACCTATGAGCCTATGTTGAAATTAAAAGTATAGTATTTAAATATTATTATACAAAATTAATTAAACCAATTGTTTTACACTAGTTAAATATGAAGGAAAAAAAATTAACCCTTTAATTTTTCTCTCTAAGAAATTACAGTGATACAAGTGTGGGTCACAACTCATATGTTAAGAAACCTTGATGTAAATCATGGACTTTTATAATTTATTAAAACAATATCTGAATATATTAAAAAGTTTCTGCTGTATTATTTAATTAGTTAGTACGATATCAAAGAATTTCAATACTTTTACACAATTCTACATTCCCTCTGAACAATTAATAAATTAAACAAGACACAGTGTACAAGATATCAAAGGAAGAAAAAGGAAAAAGAATAAAGGTAAATAAAAATTATTTTTGATGTTTAAAAATATATCAATAATACTTTTACAGCAGTTACTAACCTCCAGCAAATGAATATGATACTATTCTAGCAACCTGATGAGGACTTTTGGAACCATAATAAGCAACGTAAGCCCCCGCTCCTGATAATCCAAGTCCCCCAATCACTCTACAAGACTCGCAGCCTCTTTGTGGATCTGCATTATTATTTTCCATTGGTCAGATTACGAACTATCTGAAAGTTATGAAGAGAATGCGTAAAATTAAATATAACGAATATAAATTTTTCCAACGGCAAGTTATGAAGAAAGACAATACCCCCACTAATTATAAAGATTTTTTTTGAGTCAATGTACAGGACACACCACGGCTCACATTATAAATATAAAATAAAAAAAGGGTATATCTTTTCAACTGGTGAATTTTCTGGTAGAAACTTCTTTATAGTTTATGAAATAATTTTTTTTTTCATATGGATAACAAAAATTGCAAAAAAATTAAAAATTAAGTTTAAATATTCTCATATTCTTTATATATATATATATATATATATTATATATATATATATATATATATATAATTATATTATATATATATAATATTATATATATATATATATATATATATATATATATAATATATATATATAATATATATTATATTATATATATAATATATTATATATATATATATATATATATATAATATATATATATATATATATATATATATATATATATATATATATATATATATATATATATATATATATATATATATATATATATATATATATATATATATATATGTTAGTAGTGCAAAGGAAGTGTGTGGATGTGCTAAAGTAGGAAGTAAGAATGTTAACAGCGAATGGTGGAATGAAGAGGTGATGAAAGCGGTTAAAAGTAAAAAAGAAGCGTGGTTGAATGTACTAAAAGCAAATGATGAAGTTTCAAAAGAAAGATGCTTGGAATTATATAAGGAGGAAAAAAGAAATACTAAAAGGTGCATACTAGGAGGAAAACAAGAGGTAAATGAACAGTTTGGAAGGAGGATGAATGAGGACATACAAGGGAATAGGAAGCTCTTCTGGAAGAAAGCGCGAAAGGTTAAGAATGAGAATAAGGGGAATCTGCTTAGAAAAATGAATAGGGATGGTGCTTTTGTAACTGATGAAATGGATGTGAGGGGAGTGTGGAAAGAACATTTGGAAATCTGCACAATATTAACAGTAATGATGAGTGTTAGTGAATGTGTGTGGGTTGATGGTGCAAGAAGGAATAGGTTATTTTGGGGATGAGGTTATTAGTAAAGGAGGAGGTAATGGGTAGAGTGAGAAAGTTGAAGAATGGTAAATCTGCAGGTATAGATGAAATTACTGGTGAAATGATTCAAGAACGGAGGCAAGATGGTGATTGATTGGATTTGGAAGTTGTGTAATAAAGCGTTTATGGAGGGTATAGTTCCAAGGGATTGGAGGAGAGCGGTAATAGTACCCTTGTAAAAGGGTAAGGAGAAAAGGGGAACTGTTAGAAATTATAGGGAATAGGTTTATTGAGTGTTGTAAGGGAAGGTATATGCTGGCAATTTGGTCGAAGAAGTGCGTCGAGTGACTGAAGGAACTGAATTGGTGAAGAACAAAGGTGCGTTTAGGAGTTGGTAGAGATGTGTGGATCAAATCTTTACATTAAAACAAATGATTGAGAAAATGAGGGAGAAGAAGAATAAATTATATTTAGGTTTATGGATTTGCAAACAGGCGTATGATAGAGTTAATAGGGAAGCTTATGGCAGGGCAGGTATTAGTGATATAGGTGTTGGTGGTAGGCTTCTGAATGGACATCAAAAGTATGTATGAGATAGTGAAGCGTGTGTAAGAATAAATGGTGTCAATGGTTGAATTTGGTTTAGGATTAATAGCGGAGTGAGACAGGGTTGTGTTATGTCTCCTTGGTTTATTCAATTTGTAATAATTCTAGCTTGTAGCGAGTTTCTAAACAAAAAAAGTGAAAAAAAGTGAATAAAATTTTAAAAAAAGTGGAAAAAAATGACTGAAATGCTGAAAAAAGTGGAAAAAAGTGACTGAAATGCTGACAAAAATTACATATTTTTGAGAAAAATGTGAAAAGAATTTACAATTTCCATTACTAAAATTCAATGTGACCTAACTTATTTACTATAACAACATGCTATTTACTTAATATTTTGAGATGCTAAGAACTATGAAGTAGGTTTTTAAAAAGTTTAAATAATGAAGTATATAATATAAAATTTATGAAAATCAAAAATTGTAAAGAAAATGAATAAATACTATACTTGAAAATACATTTACTGTATTTAATAAAAAGAAAGAAAACAAGATAATAATTATAAAAATTAAGGGCAATTAAACTTTTTTGAAAAAGTCTGAAATGAGACTTGTTTTTCGTTTTTCAACAGCAACCTGAAAATTTTCCACACCACGTTTTTTTTTCAGATTCCTCTTTCTTAACATTAGTGACACCTTCCAGCATCGCTTTGGCCAAGCTTGCTTCACTAAAACTTTTTTTCTTTAAAGCTCTCATATATCTTTCATTAGCTTTCCAATAACAGTTTGCCTGCACTTCACTTGCTCTGGCCTCTTTCTTTTCGTAGCTTCTTCAGCATTTGTTTATCATCAGAAATTTTTTTCCTTTTTTTGGTCATTTTTTGTTTTCCTCTTCAGCAATTTTTTTTTTGGTCTTGTTCAGCCTTTGCAGCTTCATCTTCGAGTCTCCTTTTTTTCTCTTTCTCTATCCAAGTAAGCAATGTATTGTTTATATGCTAAACGTCCCATGGAAAGGAGCTCTGGAGTTAGAGAAATAAGGTAAGGTTTTGATTTACATTACAACTAGGCAATAATTATAACTGATCTTTGTTTAATTTAACTTTGCTGTAATTGATATGAACTGCTTTCTTTGAATGTTGTATAACTCTCTGGAAGCCATTTGAGGAAATGTTTATGCATTTCATGCATATTTACAAAAAAAATTCGCTGTCTGACTGTTTCTTTCCCCACCTCACTATTTTGAAGCTTGAGGATCAGTTCTTATCCAACAGACATTTGAAACTACATCTCCCATCTTCAAAAATTTCAAATTTTCAAAAAACTTTTATTCAATTATTATTTAAATTATTTTAAACTACCTGAAATTAAAAATTGTATAAAAATTTACAAATTTTTCAATCATAACAAAAAATAATACTGCTTTCCTTTTTTATGCCACATCTTTAATTGTCACAGGTAAAACATGAAGAAAAAGATACTCAAGTAAAAAAAAAAAAGTGAAGAAAAGTGAAGAAAGTGTAAAATTGCTTAAAAAAGTAAAAAAAACAATGACTAAGCTAAAAAGTGTAAAAAAAGTGAAAAAAGTGTACCGCTACAAGCCCCCCTGCTGAATTATATTATTAATGAAAAGAATTCGAGGTGAGGATGGCAGGAAAAATGGTGTTAGAATAATGAGAATGGAACTGAGTGGAGGGTGCCCTACCTATTATAATATGCGGATGATTTGGTCTAGTG
>JABUQX010046386.1:60000-74967 GCA_015478945.1 Trachelipus rathkii
TCTGATTTTTACCGTCTTTAAGTATTCGGTGACATATCTGGTCTTGTGAGGTCTTGCGTTGTCATGTATTAGGACAAATCCGTCACCGATGTAGGGAGCATATGGCACGACGTATGGGTCAAGGATGTGGATGTCTGTGATGTACCGTGCGGCAGTTCGGGAACCGCCATCTAGGACATGCAACTCTGTACGACCCGTTAAAGATATGCCTCCCCAGACTATGAAAAATCCTCCTCCAAATGACAATACTTCCCGCATATTAAATTGCGCGTACTTCTCATTAGGTCGTCGACAGACTCTAGATCGCCGATCGGAGGTGCAGAGACTTACTCTGGACTCATCCGTAAACAGCACATTTGCCCAATCACCGACGGTCCAACGTAGGTGATCCCGGCAAATGCTAGTCGCGTCCGCCGATGCTCCCTGGTGTGTTGTGGTATTGTTCCGCTAGGAGTCAACTTATTTGTTTATCCCTCACACGGGCCCCATGTACCTCCTGTAGCTGTATTTGAAGGTGCCTTGCTGTTGTATGGCGGTCTCTTACGGCTAGCATACGCATAAAACGGTCTTCAACGCCAGTCGTGGCGCGTGGCCTGCTCTGGCCCCGCCGCATTTCATGCTCCTAGGTGTCGTGGTACCGCTGCACGACCCGTGCAATGGCTATGTGCGATACACCAACAACACCAAACCATCGACCAAGTTCACAGTATCCGTTCCCTCGGCATGGATTGTGGTAATCTGTACGCACTAACAATGCGCTAGTCGACGCGCAATCCTTTTCATGGTTGCAGTGACTAAATTCCCACCTAATTGGACCATCTACTCAGCATTCCCTCGCCATAACCTTTCACCAATCGCTAAAGCTGGAATTACGTGGTTTGTCATTTACCTTAATTTTAGCGATGGCAGACCCTATACACCCCCAACACTATTACATCGCTGTATACTGTGTCCCTGATACTATGGTATTTGCATAATAAAGTTACACAGCGTTCTGGTCCTTTCTCTAACCTGTTAATGACATATGAGCCAGTGGTGCGTTAATTTTGACGAGTAGTATATATATATATATATATATATATATATATTATATAATATATAATAAATAAGAGATATGATATATATATATTATATATATATATATATATATATATATATATATATATATATATATATATATATATATATATATATATATATATATATATATATATTGAAATATATAATATATAAAATATATTTATATATAATATAATATATATATATATAATATATATATACTATATATATATAATAAATTAATATATAATATATAATACCTATAATATAATATATATATAAAATTATTTATATTTATGTTTAATTTTATTTTTTAAGTATATATATATATATATATATATATATATATATATATATATATATATATATATATATATATTATATCTTAATATATATATATAATATATATATTATATACATACTATATATAATATTAATATATTATAGATATATAAATATAATATATAATATATATATATATATATATATATATATATTATATATATTATATATAATACTATATATTTTAATAATTATTAATAATATACAGTATATATAATACATATATATATATATATATATATATATATTATATATACTATATATATATATATATATTTATATATATATATATATATTATATTAATATTTACCCTTGAGTTTTTGACCAGTCTTCTTATACTCTTTCTATTTTTTTTGTAGGTTAGTTGATGGGTTTTATAGATTCTTCGCTCTTCCTTCCGTCATATTATAACGGGAGGGGAGGAGTGTAATATTTTTTCTTCTTTTTACAGCTCATCATCTCCACTAACCACCAATTGTAATGATTATATAGCAGTTTATATATAGTGGATATTCTATTTTTTTAGTTTATGTAGGTAGTTGCAAGGCAATGAACCAAATTGAGATTAACTATAAATGATGTCATTTGGTATATGAATGAGTTTTTGTGCAATTGAATTGTAAGTATAATTTCTGTATCTTTCCCATTAATTAGGAGAACTATATCCTTCAGAGCACTGTCTTTTCCTGTGTTAATGATCACCGATCAAGATCTGAACCACCTTTTTTCTCAATTATTCAAACTTTAGCAGTTTAGAGAAAACCTCTGCTTTCAGGGGTAAGATAGCCATTTGTAGTTCTTGTAGTTCTTATATCAAAGTTGTTTTTCATAATAATAAAATTTTATATGATTACATCACATTATTATGGTCAATATTAGGTAATGCCTGTATTCACTTCTCCCCCCCCCCCAGGTTTCTGGTTTGGGTCTGTGAGCAGGTATATTTTTCTTGAAGTGGACAGTTCGCTCCTTTCAATTCATTCTTGCAAGAGACTGGACTCTTGTGATTTATTCCAGTTGTTGAAACGTACCTTACTTAACAAAAATGAAGGTGTGATAATAGAATAAAGATTTTTAGTTTAATAAAAAGTTATATGATATTATAAACCATTCATAAACATTATGTGAGTGGAGAAAAAAATAATAAACAGAAAATAAAATAATAATTATTATTATATAATTGTGTTAAATTATAAAACGGATGATAAATATCATAAACAACAATGGTTGTCAAATGTTTGTGATGTGTTCAATATTACTTAAAGCGATTTTTGCTGATCTTCTATAACGAAGTGCCTTTAGTAGTTGGTATTCCTATGATCTCTATTATTTTTTTTGGACCAATACTACCAATCATTAATTTATAAATTTGTACTGGACTTGTCATTCTGTCTTTCTATCCGTCTTAAGAGAATATTTATTGTTTCTTTCTATTAGTATAGGTTAAATTATTATTAGTATCAATCCCCCTTCTAATTAGTTTATATAAATCTCTTCTTCTAAATTGTTTCTAATTAGTTTATATAAATCTCTTCTTCTAAATTGTTTCTAATTAGTTTATATCAGTCCCCTCTTCTAATTTGTTTCTCATTAGTTTATATCAATCCCCTCTTCTAATTTGTTTATAATTTATTTATATCAATCCCCTTGTTAAAAAATTGTTTTTTTTGTTTGTATGAAATATGTTCCCTTATCTATTATTTCTTTATAATTGATTGTAAATTTCTAAGATATTACCCATGCCCAACTTAACATAAATAAAAAAAAAATCTATAAATTATTACCATAAATATATAAAGTATTACACTACATATTGTGTAATCCTAGAGCCAGAGCAGGCAATAACTCTAGAGCCAGAGCAGGCAATAACTCTAGAGCCAGAGCAGGCAATAACACTAGAGCCAGAGCCGGTAATAAATTTTGGAGCCGGAGAACCAGAGCTGAAAAAGGAGTTGGGAAGTAGAGATAAAAAAAAAAGGGGGTTATAAACCTCAGACTAGGAGTCATAGTGGATGAGGGAGTCGAAGTCGACATTCGTGCGGGTTCGAATCCACAACCATCGCGGTTGCGATTAGTGCACTAATAGTCGTAGGCGCGCGAAATAAACGTCTTGTAAGTCGATAACATTTTGTGTATCAGAGTCGTAAACTAAGTAAAAACCAATAATAAACATAAAAATTAACTATTTTTTTCTTATTACTGTATTCTGTGTATGGGTATAAAGGAAGATACCAATAAATTTTTCTTGTTGTACATATTTCTGTGAAATTGTTTCCATTAAATGGTATTTAGGTTATTCTTGGGGTTTTATTCACATTAATATTCTCTTTTATAATAATAATTTTGTGGTAAAAATTCTTTTGTAAGTGACAGAGTTATAGGTGTTGACCAAGGTTTAATTGTGGGTAATTAAGGTGAGAAATAAATCATTCCGAAATAAGTATACATTTTTTTTCATTCTAACACTAGGATTGTTATTAATTCCTCTTTTTTTTTTTCATGTTCAACTGGTTTATAATTCAAATTAACGTGGAAGGCAGTAGAACCCATATTTGTTGCGGCAGCTTGAAGAAAGTTTGTATTGAACGAATGGCAGCCACCGGGAACGGGCATTATTGACATCTTTAAAGTCATTTCTCCTATATAATAAACTAAGTTTATCTAAAATTCTCTTAATTTCAAATTTCTTTTCTTTGATATTATTTACATATCCCCTCTCTAAAACAATTTATTACATTTATGGTAGCAGAGCGTAGTTCTCTTTCTTGAGAAGCTGCCTATTACGTGTCTGCTGCCTTTCCTTCTATCGCTTTTGTTGTTTTTGTTCTTCGTAAGTGTCTCCGTTAGTGTCCAATTCCAATTAGAGTTAGGTATAGGTTTTTTACTTTTCCACTTTTGATATCTGGAAAGTTAACAACACTTCAAACGAAACATGATTCTCTAGTTAGCTTATACTTGGTTTAAAGTACTCTCCTATTCTACCTATTCAGGAATCACATAACATAAAGTATTCGAAATATGGCGGATAAAAAGAGCGTTCTAGCAAACGGCGCGAGCAACGATACGAAAACGACGGTCGATGAATTGCGTTTACCAACTTTTACCACCTCGGATTCATCAAGTTTGATGGCTAACCATCCAACGAACTTGATGACATCTGAGGGATTCGTCTCTATAACGTCCTCCTTCGAAATTACTGAGTCTTCGGGGGTGTTGAACGTTGGTCCAGTACACTCGATAGGTCAGTACCCTCCTCTTTTACGACATCTTCCCCAGTGACAGTCACAGTGTCTACATTAAATTTGCCAGGAAGCATTGCTGTGGCACGACCTTATTTTGGTGGTGTGCAGCCTGGCCTAAATGTGTATCAACAACCCATTCCATCCGCTCCATTTGCACCTGGCCAGCAGGGTCGTCCATTGTCTGTGGGAAATTTTCCACAACAACCGCCAATGCAGAATTCATCTGCTCAAGAACAAGAAAACAAAGTTTTACTGTTAACAATTATCGAACAAAACCAACAGATATTGGGAGTACTCACTCAACTAATTAATATTGTTCTAACAACAACTCAACGAGAGTCTCGAACCACGACTGACCATCCTGGCAACGTCACTAGCCATAAAAAGTACTATCATGTACCTACAAAATCACAAAGACTTCCACAACAATTATGGTCGTCCAGGGGTAATAAACCTCCTCATTGTAACTACTGTAAGAAAACAGGACATGATATTAGGCAATGTAGAGCATGTTCTTTTTGCAGCTTTTGTAAAAAGCGAGGACATTTGTATATTGCTTGCTATACTCGACAGAATAAGTGTTTGCACTGTAAACAACAGGGACATATAATAAATCACTGTCCGCAAAGAAAACAAAAGATACCGTATATTGATAGCGACGAATGTCCGATATGTAGCGGCAAACATTTGGGAATAGAATGCCCACAGTGGTTAGCTAAAAATTCTTCTAAAAATCTTACCAATGTTAAAAGTCCCTTAAGACTTGATCCAATTCTAGAATCCCCTCCAGTACAATCTTCAAATGAAGAGGGACTGCATGAAGAGAATAATGCACAGGAGGTTGATAAATTGACTATTGTCAAACAAGACAACTCTCTAAATCCTCAAACAAGTATGAATTCTCCTCTACCTTCTACTAATAATAATAACCAGAATACTTCGGAAGGCATAAAGCCAATACATAAAAAATCAACTTCTACGATGATCCAAAGAGATCCTCCAAACTCTCCTAATTTAAATATTACGATCCAAAAAGATCCTCCAACCTCTCCTAATTCAAATATTACGATCCAAAGAGATCCTCAAAACTCTCTAAATTCAAATATTACGATTCCCAAAGATTCTCAAAACTCAACTTCGATTCACAGTAATGTTCTGCATCTTAATTTGATAACTCCCAAAGATCCTCCTCATTCTATGATCCAAAAAGATCTTACAAGTCCTATAAACATCCATATGGATTCTCTAAATTCTAAAAATATAAATAGTAATCAAACCAATTTTTCAAATTCTTCTATTTCTTCGACGCCTTATATGTTGTCTACTTCGACCCAAAGTGATCCTCTAACCCCTATAACACAAAGAGACTCTCCAGATTCTATCCAAAAACCACAGAATTTAATTTATCAAAGACCTTGTTGGATCATCCCTAAAACATGTACGAATAATGTTCAATCGGATGGGTTAAATGATCCGAAATTGTCTGAAGAGCTCCCTATTCCTAATGTAACTGGTCATAAACAGGTAGGAACCATTCTTAGTATGCCCTATCTTTCCTTACAAAATGGTGTACCATCTAACAGCACTAATTCAACAAAAACAACCACTGAGCCGAGTAAAGTAAAACCCCAGCAAAATGAAAAGGTGGATGCAGTTAATAATGGTGAGTTGTCGGATTGGGATAAAACCATGATCAAATGGGACCTGTGGCATCCATCAAAACATCCACAAAGGACACAACAGAAGAAGAAGAAATCTTATAGTTACAACTAAAGTGTCAAGATTTGTATACATTGGAAGATAAATGTGAAAATAATTAATCTATTTTGTAAAATCTATAATTAATCTTGGAAAATCTAATTGATTTATTTTGTAAAATCTATAATTAATCTTGGGAAATTGGTAATTAATTTATTTATAAAGTTAAATCAAGGAAATTTGTAATTTAATAATTGACAATAAAATTTAAATGATATTAATAAAATTATTGAGTCTATTGTTTAATAATCCCTATGTATTCTGAAACGAAATCGAATAGTTATTAATCGTAATTCATATTACTCCATATTACTTAGGAGGATAGATGACACCTATTAAATGCTATATAAATGTGTATGCATATTGCATATTGACGAAAGAAAAGTGTTGTCAACTTCCGCTCCAATTCGTTCAATTCTGAGACCCGCGCGCACGATGACCGGCAGTGAGCCACCGCGCATTTATACACATTGCCTTTTCTCCAATTGTGATCCAATATGGCCCCAGTTCGACAGACACTATTTTGGCACCTGCCCAGTTGCGGACATTCTTGGATTTAACTTTGTTAATTAAGTGGTCCACATCTACTGCCACTGGAGTACCGTTCATTTGTAGTCCTCCACCTTTACGCAGACCCATGTGTGGGAGATGTAACTTATTATCTGTCGCGAATGCTCCATCGACAGCAACAGCAGCCCCTCCTTCTTCAACAATTGCTTCCTGTTTCTTGGCAGAAAATCCTTTGATGCCTTCTCCATCAGTGCCAAAACATTCGGCAACACCATATCAGATTGTGGAGAGTCCATGGACTCGAAAACGACCGCTCGAAAGCTCCACCACACCTGTAACTTCCAAAAGATCAATTCAACCCCCAAGTTCTCTCGCCTTACAACAAATGACTTACGAATATCATGATCTTGCACAGGGACAGTTCGACCAGTTCCTTGCTTACCTTAAAGCTTTATTACATGCTTCCAGGGTAATGGTAGATGGAGTAGAAATGCGGAACATTTTGGAGATCTTTTTGAGGAATCACGAACGGCGGTATAATGAGTCAGAATAGAGCAAAATCATCCTGTTTTCTTGTTTTTTTTCGTTTCTTGGTGGTTTCAGAGATTCTTCGCTCTTCCTTCCGTCATATTATAACGGGTGGGGAGGAGTGTAATATTTTTTCTTCTTTTTACAGCTCATCATCTCCACTAACCACCAATTGTAATGATTATATAGCAGTTTATATATAGTGGATATTCTATTTTTTTAGTTTAGGTAGGTAGTTGCAAGGCAATGAACCAAATTGAGATTAACTATAAATGATGTCATTTGGTATATGAATGAGTTTTTGTGCAATTGAATTGTAAGTATAATTTCTGTATCTTTCCCATTAATTAGGAGAACTATATCCTTCAGAGCACTGTCTTTTCCTGTGTTAATGATCACCGATCAAGATCTGAACCACCTTTTTCCTCAATTATTCAAACTTTAGCAGTTTAGAGAAAACCTCTGCTTTCAGGGGTAAGATAGCCATTTGTAGTTCTTGTAGTTCTTATATCAAAGTTGTTTTTCATAATAATAAAATTTTATATGATTACATCACATTATTATGGTCAATATTAGGTAATGCCTGTATTCACTTCTCCCCCCCCAGGTTTCTGGTTTGGGTCTGTGAGCAGGTATATTTTTCTTGAAGTGGACAGTTCGCTCCTTTCAATTCATTCTTGCAAGAGACTGGACTCTTGTGATTTATTCCAGTTGTTGAAACGTACCTTACTTAACAAAAATGAAGGTGTGATAATAGAATAAAGATTTTTAGTTTAATAAAAAGTTATATGATATTATAAACCATTCATAAACATTATGTGAGTGGAGAAAAAAATAATAAACAGAAAATAAAATAATAATTATTATTATATAATTGTGTTAAATTATAAAACGGATGATAAATATCATAAAGTGGTTTGCTTTTATAATGTTTGTGATGTGTTCAATATTAACTTAAAGCGATTTTGCTGATACTTCTATAACGAGATAGATTTGTAGTTGGTATTCCTATGTATCTCTATTATCTTTTTTCTTGGCACCAATATACTACAATCTATCTCTAATATTTTATAAATTCTGTCACTGGACTTATAATTTAATGTCCTTTTCTATCCTGCTTCTTATTTCTTGTAGGTCTTTTTTGTACTTTCTATTTTACTTCATACTCTATCAATTTAACACTAACTCTCAGTATCATCATCCCCCTTTCTAACTTAGTTATCTCACTAAATTTTCTTTCTAATTACTCACCTTTTTCTACCTATTATAAATCTTTCTTCTGCAATTTCTTTAATCTCACGTTTCTTATATCAGTCCCCTCTTCCTAATTACTCTGTTCTCATTAGTGTTTATATCAATCCCCTTCCGTTATAACACATTGTTTCTTTTTCTTGTTTGTATGGAATAATATGTGTTGTGCCCCTATATCTATTATTTCCCTTTATAATTGTTGTAATATCTCTCTTTAAGAACTATTACTATTTGCCCAATCTTATACATAAATAAAAAAAAACAATCTATAAATTATTACCATCAAATTATATAAAGATGATACACTACATCATTGTGCTGTAATCCGTAGAGCCAGAGCAGGCAATAACTCTAGAGCCAGAGCAGGCAATAACTCTAGAGCCAGAGCAGGCAATAACACTAGAGCCAGAGCCGGTAATAAATTTTGGAGCCGGAGAACCAGAGCTGAAAAAGGAGTTGGGAAGTAGAGATAAAAAAAAAAGGGGGTTATAAACCTCAGACTAGGAGTCATAGTGGATGAGGGAGTCGAAGTCGACATTCGTGTGGGTTCGAATCCACAACCATCGCGGTTGCGATTAGTGCACTAATAGTCGTAGGCGCGCGAAATAAACGTCTTGTAAGTCGATAACATTTTGTGTATCAGAGTCGTAAACTAAGTAAAAACCAATAATAAACATAAAAATTAACTATTTTTTTCTTATTACTGTATTCTGTGTATGGGTATAAAGGAAGATACCAATAAATTTTTCTTGTTGTACATATTTCTGTGAAATTGTTTCCATTAAATGGTATTTAGGTTATTCTTGGGGTTTTATTCACATTAATATTCTCTTTTATAATAATAATTTTGTGGTAAAAATTCTTTTGTAAGTGACAGAGTTATAGGTGTTGACCAAGGTTTAATTGTGGGTAATTAAGGTGAGAAATAAATCATTCCGAAATAAGTATACATTTTTTTTCATTCTAACACTAGGATTGTTATTAATTCCTGTCTTTTTTTTTCATGTTCAACTGGTTTATAATTCAAATTAACGTGGAAGGCAGTAGAACCCATATTTGTTGCGGCAGCTTGAAGACACGTTTTGTCAATTGACCTTTACGTACAGAGTGGCAACGCCACCTGGGAACCTTACGGCCTTTATATTACTCTTAAAGTCATTTCTCCTATATAATAAACTGTAAGTTTATCTAAAATTCTCTTAATTTCAAATTTCTTTTCTTTGATATCATTTTTTGTACAATTTATAATTTCTTTAATAAACATCTATCCCAATTTATTACTATATAGTCAGATGGGGTAAAAAAAGTTTTGCTGGAGGTGATTGGTGGGGGTTAAAAAAATAACAAACACCCCTCCCCCCTTTCCTTGATAACTATGTTTTTTGAATTTTATGGCTATTTCTGATAGCCCTCTTTATATTCTATTAAAAATGCCTCAAAGAAAATGGGCTTGCGTCTTAAATTGACAGTAATCAGAACCGAATTAACAAATGATCAGACACCTCAGTTAAATATTAAATTTGGCTGCATAATAAACTTTTAGCCGTTTTTACAAGTGTGTTGCCTACCCATTTTCAAATGCTCCATTACATTTACATAAACCCACAAGTTTTTTTCTTTGCCTGTTAGTTACTCAGCTTTATTTGATGGAGCGCAATACTTGCGAACAAACTAACTAAATTCTCTTTTTGTAATAAATTATTTTATTTTTCTCAAAAAAAAATTTTATTTTTTACTCCCATCAAATTTCAAAAATGGTGGAGTAAAGAAAAAGTTCTTTTTAACCTTGGATTGTTGTTATTATTAGACATGGAAAGTAGCTCTGTAAAGCTCTGTAAAGTAGCTGAGTGATGATGTTATAGCATAGAAGGCTCAGGAAAGTTCCTGGGAAAGTTGGGAAGTAGCCTGGAAGTAGCTGAAAGTAGGTCTGAGTTATGACGGAGGCTACGAACCAAAGGGGAGGGTCTGAAACGGTACATAAAGAATGCTAGAACACCAAGGGGGTAGGGGTTGAAAAAACGCTCAGGAAAAGGTACGATGAGCACTTCGAGGAAAGTTACATGAGCACTCAGAAAAACAGCTAGAAGCATTGAAGTAGTTTGGAAAAGTAGCTGGAAATTTGGAAAGTAGCTTTGGAAAGTAAATGGAAATATGGAAATTAGCTCTGGAAAGTAGCTGAGTGATGACGTCATAGCATAGCATTGCTCATGAAAGTACATAAAAGTTGGAAAGTGGCTTGGAAAGTAGCTGAATGATGATGAGGTGGCTAGAACAAAGGGGGTAGGGAGAAAAACACATGAAAGTACATAGAAAGCTAGAACAAAGGGGGGTAGGGTGAAAAATGCTCAGGAAAGTACATGAGCACTCAGGAAAACAGCTAGAAGCATTGAAAGTAGTTTGGAAAGTAGCTGGAAATATGGAAAGTAGTTTGGAAAGTAGCTGGAAATATGGAAAGTAGCTCTGGAAAGTAGCTGAGTGATGACGTCAGAGCATAGAATGCTCATGAAAGTACATAAAAGTTGGAAAGTGGCTGTGAAAGTAGCTGAATGATGACGAGGCCTAGAACAAAGGGGCGTAGGGAGAAAAGGCTCATGAAAGTACATAGAAGAACTTGAGAACAAAGGGGTTATGGGTGAAAAACACTCAGGAAAGTACATGAGCACTCAGGAAAACGGCTGGAAGCATTGAAAGTAGCTGAAAGTAGCTTAGAAAGTAATATTTTTTTTTACCAAATGTTTTGTTTTTTTTTACCCCATTTTACAACTTGAAATGGGGTAAAAAAAATCTTGTTTTTTGGATTTTTAAGAAAAAAAAAAAAATAAAATTTTTTAAATACCCAAAAACATACCTTCACTAATACCAACCTCTATAACATGTATACCATAGCATTTCAAATGTCAAGTGTATCGAAATGAGAGATAAGAAAAGTTTTAAAGATTTTGTTTTTTTTTACCCCGTCTTGACTATATATATATAATATATATATATATATATATATATATATATATATATATACTATATATATATATATTATATATATATGTTCTCCTACTGCTTTTCTATATCTTTCTGGCCTCTGGCCAAAAACATCTCTACAGCTTCCATAAATCTGCCTTTCCTCCTCTTATTCGATCTAATAGTTCTGTTGCTAATTCTTCAACTGAAAAGGCTAATCTCTTCGCCTCCTATTTTCCTCTAACTCAACCGCTGGACGATTCTGCAATTCCTCTTCCTCCTCCTCCTCCGTTTCTTCTTCTTATGCCTTTGTATGTGATTACATTTGATCGCGGTGTCATGGGCTCCTGAAAATCTATGAACGTTAGGAAAATGGGTGGCCCGGAATGGCATTCCTCCCCGAGGTTTTGAGGGATGTTGTGCTTCCGTTGCCTGACCCCACCCCTGCTTCAACTATATTCTCTATGCTTCACTACTAACACTAACACTTTCCTCCAGTGTTGGAAGCACGCACCAACTCCAACCTTTTCTGAAAAAAGAAAGCCGCCTCTGATCCTTCCAACTATCGTCCCTATAAGCTCTCACTTGTATTCTTAAGATCTTTGAAACTCTTTTCAACTCATCATTTCTTAGATCATTGGAATCTCATTCCACTTCTATCTGATCGCCAGTACCGGGCTTTCGGCGCGCTCAGGTCTACTTGGCGATATACTTCCCTATCTTACTGATTTATGGTTTTCCTCCCTTAGGGAAACTCGGGCCCGAGAACATTTGCGTCGGTGACGCTTACATATCAAATTACTGACCGGGTTATGCACGCGTCACTCTCTCCAAGCTCTCTCCTTTGGGTTTCTACCTTCCTTCTCTTTACTTACTTTTATCTCTGTTTTCTTCCAAATCGCTCAATATCGGCTGTTGTTGGGATGGGCGACATCATCTTCTTTTTCTCTCAATAGTGGTGTTCCTCAGGGTTTCATCTTCCTATTTTATTCCTACTTTCATTAATGATTCTTCTCACTGCACACTAACTCAAATCCACTCACAACTAGCCGATGACCGACACTTCATATTTCACCTCATTTTAATTCTCCTCCAACTTTTACTTCTGAATTCCTTCATTTCTAAATCGTTCCTATTTCTATCCTCGCTGATCTGGATAGAAATTTCCGGGTGGGTCATCTCAACCTTTGTGAAATCAATTCTTTAAAACCCAACTTCTAACAAATCTTGTTGAAGGCATGCTAGGTATCCCTGGCCGGATGTTCTGGTAAGATGTGGAAAAACTTTTACAAATTATCACTCCATCAAACCAATGAATCTTTATTCGATCTGATAGCTCTGTTGATAACTCTTCAATCAATGATCATTCTTTGCACCACTAGATCCTGGAATGAGCTGTTACCTCCTGATAGAAGGTCCAAAAGAACGTTCATGCGATTGTCAGCAATGGTTTCGCTAACGAGTGGTACAAATCTATTGTCTGTCTGTCTGCCAATCTTCCTTTATTGGCTGCCGTGAATATTTGCTTGCCAAGCATATTATACAACTAAAAATTAACTCCCCCCAAAATCAAGTTCAAGAAATTGGTCTTGTATCTCAGGATCCACCTGAAAAGTCTATGCACATGCATAATCGTCTTTGCAGAATTTGAATTCTACTATCTCATCTCCAGCATGCAGTGTTTCTGTCGTCTTTGAAAGTTCCCTTACTTTTTAATAGCAGTATTTAGCCTTTTTTTTCATTCTTTTGCAAACTAGTGAGGAATCTCGTCTGACAAACAAGAATTTTTTGAGCTAAATAGTCTTAGCTAACTCTTCAAACGTTTAAGAAGATAATTTAGCAATACAAAGCTCGGTACACTCAGCCCGAATAACCTCCATCGAAAGCGTCAAATAAGTGGAACGCACACAGCTGCAATTATTTTCTCCTCTCATCCGTTCTCAAGCGCATCGCATAAACTACTATTCCAACAAAGAGTGAACTCTTGCATATCCTCAGAAAAGAGGAACATTTAGTCTTCATAATTCATAATGAAATTACTATCTTGCTAATCCGTGCTCTAAAAAGAAAAATCAATGCGGATGGTGCATATGCAGCACTCGCCGCACTAGAGAAGAAAATGGATGCACATATCTGCGATATGCGAATATCTGCTACCACCCTAATTAATTAAAATAATATATATTAATATATATATATATATAATATATATATATTATATAATATATTATATATATATAATATAATATATATATATATACCGGTATATATATATATGCTTATTGTATTTCATTAACAGCAAAATATTATTTTTTCAATCAAATATCTCCAAAAACTGCAATAGCTACAGGGAAAGGAATACATTGCGGAATGCTGTGGTCCAATTTTATGGCGGAAAATGTAAAAAAAAAAAAAAAAAAAAAAAAAAAAACACACACACCACACCCACACACACACATATCTCAAAAAAACTACAATAGCTACAGCGAAAAGGAATACATTTTTGGAATCCTTGAAAATTTTAGTTAGGAAAATGTAAAAAAAAAAAAATAATAAATTAAATAAAATAAATATTGGCTATTTTTTTTTAGGGCAGGGACATATATTATTATATATTATATTATACTATATATATAATATATATATATATATATATATATATATAATATATATGATATATGATATATATATTTGTAAGGTATTATACAGGCAATGTAGGGGGCTCGAGCGACGGGGAACACACAGGGGGGGACGGTTTTCCATACCCCGTTAGGGGAGGGGCGGAGGGAACCCCCGCGACACCTAAATTACCAAAAGCGGGGTTCTGGAGGACCTACCCCGGAGGGGGGGAATTAGTCCTCCCCGTAGTTCCCCGGAAGCCGAGAGACCCCGACTTCCTTGCCATCAGTGCGGTATACCCTTTGGGTATTCTTTAGTAAAAAATGAAAAAAAAAAAAAAAAATTTAATAGAAAGTCTATTTATGTTAACGAGTAACATAAAAGGTCTCTAAATAGGCTCTCTAATCATATTACTATATTATTATTACAAAAATTGTTTTTATTTTTTTATTTTTACATTTTCCTATCTATAAATTTACCAGGATTTCCAAAAACTGTATTCCTTAATCAAGGTTTTGAGTGTAGTTTTGAATTTTTTTTTTTTTTATTTTTTTTTTTTACATTTTCCGCACTAAAAATTGGACCAGCATTTCCAGCAATGCTTATTCTTTTCCCTGTAGCTTAGTTTGATGAATAAAAGGGAATTGAAAGAATTTTTTTTATATTTATGAATACATCTTTCCCATATATATATATATATAA
>JABUQX010046387.1:0-20000 GCA_015478945.1 Trachelipus rathkii
AACCTAACTTAACCTAATATAACCTACATACAACCCTAAACCTTAACGCCCCCCCCCATAACCTACTAACCAATAACCCCAATCTTTTTAATATCCGGACCGGTCGCCTTAATTATCAAGATATTAGAAATCAAAATGAAGGAATTAGAAGCACTTTTGCATAAATTTTTAAAAAATTGAGGAAAAAATATACTGGGAAAAGAGCTTCATATTTATTTAATTATTAGCTTCACACCTCCCTTGAACCAAAGACAAATAACATTTTCTGATAACCATAATAGCAAAAACTTAATCATAACTTTGCCTCCCAGCGAATACGCCGAGCGAATAGGTCGCGTATACCACTGAAAACACTAATACTATTACCCCAACACTAATATAATTTTCTTTCATGTGAATTAATATACTTAGTTATTAAAATCTTTGCAAAAAAGTTACACCAATGTGTTTCAAATCGCGATTTAAATTATCGACCGTCTTTGGCAATTAAAAAGCAAGCCCCGTAGCCCAACCTAACCTAACCTAACCTTACCTACCCTAACCTAACTAACCTAACCTAAACCTAACCTAAACCTAACATATCACAAACATTAACCTAATCTAATCGAGAATAACACTTAAGAATAACAGGAATTAACAATCTACTAATTTTATTTCCTTCGTGTTAAAATATTTTCGTATTAAAGAACATAATTGAACTCAAAAAGTTAAAGTAAAATATGTTTATTTCCATACTTTATTATTTTATTTTATTTTTTGTGTCGAACTCGTTTAAAATGTTTCAACAGATGAAACTTAAAAAAGAACCAATCTAACAATACCTTACAAACCCCAACCCAACCTTTAGAAGATGCTAATCTAAGGCAACTGTGTGTGTGTGTGCTGATGTGTGTGTGTGTTGTGTGTGAATGGGTGTGTTTTTTTGTTTTTTTTTTTTTACAGTTGGTTCAACACCACTCACGGGCAAAGCCCTATTCAAGGAGGAGTGTAGTATCTCAAAAGTTACCACCCTCTAGCACAAATTACGCAGATGAACACAGACGCTGTGCTTTAAATGAGGGAGACTTAAATTCAGCTGGAACACAGAAGATGGAATAGGAATGGCCACAGAACAGAGGTGGCAGTAAAGGGAAGAAGCAACCCGCAGCGAACAGCTGGAAATACCATATCAACACAAAAACTCGTGCGCAGATACAGCACCCCTGTGCTACGAGGGCGTCGTAAAGGTCGTGGTACGTGAGTGATAAGTTTCCCTCTAGCACCTGCCGCTGACGGTACCTATAGAATAGAGATAAAGCACCAACGTCGCGCCGCAAAGATTAGAGGTCAAGTGAACGGAAAGTACCAGAACAGGTTAGGAGCTTTGTCTTTGACCTCGACCCTGTCGAGAAGCCGGGTGCAAGCCAGAGCTCCCTCCCCCCCCCTCCGCAGATATGAGAGCTGTACTTCCATCAAATCATGGATGGTACCTTTGTTATAGCTGGAGTATTGAGAGATGGAAAAACACCGGTCTCGCAGTCTAAACAACACTCCCAGTTTCTTTTGAAACCGCCCCTAGCAATCGTTGTGATGTGAAGTTTCCAAGACATGTTTTTGTTTATGTTAAGGCAAGGATGTTTATATTGTTAACCAGGAGAGACGAGAAACCGTCCGAAAGGAGATAGGAAGTGAAGTTTATTTTTACAGAGGAGGATTTAGTAGAAATTGGTTTTTAAAGAATTGGAATTTCGTAAGGTTGAGACGACCCCACCCTTGGTAATTTAAAATTGAATTCCAAGACATCACTAATATGGTAATACAAGGTTTTTACTGTAATTACAAGTTTTAAATCCATACCTCTAAAATTCTTAATAAGTCCACAGAAGCACTTGTTAAGTTTCTATTATAGTGACTTAATTCATTACTTGGAAGGGGAACAATGAAGCAAACTCCCCAACTTCACACAATAATCGTCACCCATCATAAAAATGTTATGCCCATTAATTAAAATTTCCCCAAACCGGTGCAAAACTCTGCCACAATAAGGGAGTACAGGGAAAACTTCCCAGACCACATAGTAGTTTGCCACACAACTGCCAAAATAGAATGAAAATTCGGCAAAAGATTAAGACGAGAGACAATTCTAGAGTAAAAAGAGAGGCAGAATTGAATTTGAGTGAGAATGAAAAGGATCGAAGTCATCTGCCATATGAGTGAATTAGTTAGATGTGCAGGTGGAGAAATCCTTACTGAAAAAGTAGGAATAAAGTAGCACCACCCGCCCGGCCACAGGACAATTTCCGCCGTCCACCACGGAAAAGAAAGAGAAGTCGCCCCCA
Organism: Trachelipus rathkii; assembly: GCA_015478945.1. NCBI lineage: Eukaryota > Metazoa > Arthropoda > Malacostraca > Isopoda > Trachelipodidae > Trachelipus > Trachelipus rathkii. The sequence goes on from JABUQX010046387.1 coordinate 2,319, forward strand.
TCAAAAGCAGCGATAGCGGGTGCTTTGAAAGAAAGCGAGACATAAGTAAGCAAGAGAAGGAGGGAAAACCCAACGGGAACGGAAGCTTGAGAGAGCAGCAACTCCGTCCACACCAGGCTCAAATGCTTTGGATATGTCAAGCGCCACCACAGCGAGTTCAACCCGTAGTTTCCAAAGAGCGGAAACCCATAATATCAATTTAGATAGGAAGTATATGCAGTAGACCCGAGCGCCGAAAAGTCGTACTGCAACAGAAAGAAGGGAATAAGGTTTCAGATTGATCTAAGAAGTGAGAGTGAGAAGGGTTTCAAAGATCTTAGATAGAATAAAAGTGAGATCTATAGGGCGATAGCTAGAAGGATCAGAGCTGCTTCTTTTTTTCGGAATAGGTTAGACATGTGCGTGCTTCCAACACTGCAGGGAAAGTGCTATTAGTATTAGGACATAGAGAATATAGTTGAACAAGGAGCGCGAACGGCACGGAAGCACACTCCCTTCAAAAACTCGAGGAAGTCTATCCGGGCCACCCGTTTTCCTAACGTTCATAGATTTCAGTGGCCCATGCAGCCGATCAAATGTAATCACAGGCAAAGCATATAACACCTTGAGAGGGGAAGAGGAAGGAAGATGGAAGCCCCGCACGTCGTCCAGGCGTTTCAGTTAGAGGAAAATAGGAAGTCGAAGAGATGGCCAATTTCCAGTTGGAAGAATTAGCCCCCACACAGAACCATCAGATACAAATAAGAGGAGGAAAGGCAGATTTACAGAAGTTGTTAGAGATGTTTATGGCAAGAGGCCAGAAAGAGTTCGTTCAGTTAGCGAGAATCAGTGAGTTTAGTGCACTTTACGCCTTTGATAAGCCCAAGTCTTTGCTCTTCAAGATATCCTGCAACGATTTCTAGCCTGAATGAAATTAGGAGAGTCCGATAGGCAACGAGATTTTTCACCCCCGATACCCCACTGTCTCATTCAGCCTTGAAATGGCAAGAGGAACAAGCAAATCGAACCATGGCAATATTATCATGACGAAAGAAAGATTTACCATTGTAAATTAGACGCTTATCATTCTTTGGAACTAAAATAATCTCTATATTCTTTTGGTTTGATTATCAAAAGAAATCTAAAAAAAAAAATCTATTAAATTAAGCTAATATTATAATATATATTATATATATATATTATATAATATATATAATATATATATATATATATATATATAAATAATATATATATATATATTATATATATATATATAATAAATATATAATATATAATATATATATTATTACTGATAAGTATATATAATATAAATTATATATAATATATATGTATATAATATATAATATAGTATAAATAATATATAAAATATATTATATATATATATATATAATATATATAATATATAATATATATATATATATATATATTATATTAATACTATATATATTAATATATATATATAATTGATAATATTATATATAATATTTGCGTTGGTGCAGGAAGGCATACAGCACCATGAGCCGAATCCTAGCGGGCTACCGGGAATAGAGAAACGCCACTTTAATCATGACAACGCTTCCACTCTCATCTTCAACATCTAATTAATCATTCTATACTCTCCACCGGGGCTATTTTTCAAGATCAAAACCAGAACCTAACCTCCTCTAAATATGTGACAATTCAGTGAACGTGACCAGTGCAACTGGAACTGTGAATTACAACGGAAAAAACCAGCAAGTCAAAAAATAGATGACACCATCAAATCACGAGAACAAACCGATCAAATCAAGTTTCTTCTATTGGGCGCAAAATGCTTTGTCCGGAGTCAATCCTGAATAACCAAGCGTTACCAGTACGTCTCAAGCTTCTGCAGGATAGCGAACCAAACTGCACGTAAGAGTACAGAAGTGTCGAAGCCTTCTTCAGTGACCTGTAATGGTGAGCACCTAGCTATCACCTGAACAGCTACCACGTACTAACCCGAGTCCTTCCAGGTCCGGAGAGCGGGAGTTGTGCTCGCGGCATATAGTCACATGGGCGGGAGTTCTGGGCGTTGGAATGCAGGGAGGCTGCTAACGACCACTGAGGAATACACTAAGCAGCCAACGGGAAAAACCGGCCACGTTTATCGTGACAGCGTTCACTCTCTTCAAACATCTAATACTTGCTATTATTGAAGTGGTTACAAGATCAAAACCAGAACTTAACCCCTTCCAACATATTATATATATATAATAATATATATATATATATATATAGTATATAATATATATATATATATAATATAATATATAATAAATATATTATATAATTTATATATATATTTATATATGTATGTGGATATGAACAGGGGCGACTCCTATACTCGTGCTAGCACTAATTAAATTAGAAGAATTTATACGCCGTAGGCGAATGATCGATAATGCTCCATTGGCATTGCTCCCTATTCTTTTTTTGCAAAATTGGCTACCGAAATGCAAAAGCCAGACGGGTTAATTTCTATTTTCGTCAAAAATTTAGTATCAATATTCGTAGTCAATAACAAAAAGTGTAGAACATTGCTCATTACATAATAAACTTTTTTTCAATTCCATTCAAAAAATGCGATTATTCGTGATCAAATCCAATAGCGGAGGATTGCTCGTACGTGCAGAATTTTCAGTATAAAATGTGTGATATTTATTGTTGTGTGTCATTTGGCATATTGTTTAGTTACATTTTAGAAAGCTTCGAGTCTTTTTAAGAAAAGTTTGGGGCGTGGTAGGAAATTATTTTATTTATTGTAAACCTTATGTTTAAACGTATATACTATATATTTATATATATAATATATAATATAATATTATAGTAAATGTAATATATATATATATATATGTATAATATTATAATATATAATATATATATATATATATATATATATAGATATATATATTATTATTATTATAAGATAGTATTAATATATATATTAAATATATCTTATGAAGATTGCGACAGATAATATGTTTTTTTAACTATATTTTCAATATAATTGTCACTAAATAGTGATAATAACAATAAAATGTGAGTGCTGAATGGAGCGGCTCAAAATTTTAAATACCAAAAAAAACGCAGTAGATTATTATGATTAATATCGTACTTTCCTACGCATCATACTGTTTGCAGCGCGCCGAGACAGGGTGACGTCATTGGGAAATTTTCATGTATGCAAAAACCGATTGGCCCGAAAAAAAAAAAAAAATCTCGTTTAAGCCAAGTAGTGTGCCATTATTCCGCCCCATTCGATCCATATATGTTAGGTTGAGTTTTACTGCATCATCGATCCATATAGGTTAGGTTGCAGTTTACTGTGCCCTATAAATTCAGTTTATGATAGTTTTGTTAGGTATGCACAGAGAATATATAAAATGGAAAAAAAAAAAAAAACTTACCGGAACGTATTTTACCCACAGACATTATTTTTTACGTTACCTTAAAAATTCTTTGAGTGATTAGGAGTAAGATTCCGTTTCTTCTCATGCAAAAGAGCTCTTTTGCTTACTTGTATTATTAGAATTTTATATATTTCGAAGATTTTGTAATCTTTTCTCATCAGCATTCTGTAAATTAATTGCTAGTATCATAATACACTAACAATATATGAAAAAAAAGTAAAAAAACAAAAACATTTATCTGTGCCATGAACTCATAAGGTCATATATATATATATATAATATATATATATATAATATATTATATATATATATTATATATATATATATATAATATATATATATATATATATATATATAGATAATATATTATATATATTATTATAATATATATATATATATATATTGTAAGTTTAAGAAATATCATCAAATATTATCTTTAATTAAAAAAGCGTTTATGTGAGATCACTGAACTTAACATTTAATTATTGTCATATTTTAACATGTACTGATAATTTATTTACTCGAATACTACAAGATTAGAAATAACTTCGAAATAAAATTAATAATAATTTAATAGCTTGAAATAATCCCTGTAATAATTACTAATAATAAACAAATAATAAAGAGTTACAATAAGTTACATAAATAATAATTAATAATGATAATAATAACAATAATTAATAATCCTAATATTAATTAATAATAATATTAATTAAGAAGAAGAAAGAAGAAGAAGAAGAAAGAAGAAAAGAAGAAGAAGAAGAAGAAAAGGAAGAAGAAGAAGAACTACAACAAACAACAACAAACAACAACAACCAACAACAACAACACACAACAACAAACAACAACAACAATCAAATCAAAAAATATTTTATATTCTCTCCAATGATATATACATAATACTTATCATTAAACAAAAATCAGTTAATATATAAAAAAAAATACTTTGTCGAGTAATCTGTTATGATGGCTGTTTCGCGGTTTTGATCAATGAAGCCTTTCGAGCTGGCTCTTATTCAACTGGCTATTGAAGGTTGGAGAAATCGTAATTAAATACAGTTCTATATAATATAAATTGCCTTGATCCACCTTTTCTTTTGATATGCAGCATTTACTATATACGTCCAATCAATTAATAATAATAATAATAATATAATAATAATAAAAATAATAATAATAATAAAAAAAAAAAAAAAAAAAAAAATAAAAAAAAAAAAAAAAAAAAAAAGAAGTAAAAAAAAGAAAAAAAAAAAAAAAAAAAAAAAAATGCCCTTTCACAAACAAAAGACGAAAACCCACACAACGCACCCCACCCACCACTCCGGAAACACCAACATCATGAGTAATGCCAAATAGAGAAAAATAATGGGCGAATATAATCCCATAAATAATAACGACAAGCATATAGTTAACAAAAATAAAATAATTGTAATAACAAAACAAAACACCAACACAAAAAAGCAAAAAAACAAAATTAACCATGAAGTCCTAACAATAATAATAGATAATAATAATAATAAATAATATACAAATAATAAAATTGCTCCAAGCTAAATTTTACAAAATAATTAATAATAATTAATAAATAAGAATAATTAATAAACAATAATAGATAATAATAAAATAATAATATATTAAAATAATAATATAATAACTCAAATATTTACAATTAATACTTTTCTCTAAGTCGCCCCCACTATTGGGTGGGACATTTGTAGACGGACTGTAGGAAGGAAGATTCCGGAACGAAAAAATAGAACCCGCAGGACCTTTTCTCCCTGACCTTTTCTGACCGTGACCTTTTTTGAGCTCGAATTTTTACCCGACCTTGACCTTTTTTGGCCTTCACCTTTTTTGCGCCTGCCCACCTTTTTTACAGACCAAACCTTTGTCTTCCATGGGGTCATTTTTGGCCCACACCAATTTTTTGCACCCCAATATTTTTGGCAACCTAATTTTTTGGCACCCTAATTTTTTGGCACCTTTCGAAGAAGGTTGCCGCCAAACGGTATGCGTCAGCAACCGTTGTCGCTATTGGCCCCCCGATTTTACGCCCCCTAATTTTTTCGACCCACCCTTTGGTCTTCCATGGGCCCACGGTAATTTTTTGTCGTTCCTTTAGGGACTTAGCAACTTTTTTATGTCCTTAACCATTGCTCAAATTGACAGATATTTCGACCAACCCTTGAGTCTTGCCATTGGGTTCATTTCTTGCCACGGTAATTTTTGGCTCACCCTTTATCTTCCATGGGTCATTTTGGGCCACAAAGGTAATTTTTGGCTACCGCTTTGGATCTTCCATGGGTCAATTTTGGACAACCCCCGGTAATTTTTGGCTACCCCTTTTGATCTTCCATGTGGTCATTGTTTGGCCCACGGTAATTTTGCCTACCACGTTCCGGCTCTTTTCCATGGAGTCAAATTCTTGAGCCCACGGTAATTTTTGGCTACCCTTGTGGTCATTCAAGGCGTCAATTTGCACCCACCCCACCTTAAAAATTTATTTTTTGGTGGCTAAACAAACCTTTGGTCTTCCATGGTCAATTTTGGCCCACCCTAAATTTTCGACCAACCCTTTGGGTCTTCCATGGGTCAATTTAGGCCCACGGTAATATTTGATCTTCCTTTAGGGGCTTAAGCCCTATAGTTTATTATAGTCTTAGATCTTGTGACCATTGATATTTCGGCTTAACCTGCCATATTACCATGGGTACATTTGGTAACCCAACCGGTAATTTTGGCTACCCTTTAAGGGGTTTAGACCCGGGTTTTTATGTACTTTACCTTGGGTATTTTGACCCATGATATATTTCGGCCTTAACCTTTGCCCATAACCATGGATCGTCAATTTTGGCCCCACGGTAATTTTTGTCCTTCCTTTAGGGAACTTACCCTTTATTTGATGTATAAGAAGTTCTAATAACCTTAAGTTTGTACCACAGATAGTTCGGCATTGACCTTGGCCAGCATAGCCATGGGAATCAATATTTGACCCACACTATACTTGATTGGCTATTTGATGAAGTTCCCAAATCACGAACGTAAGAAGTATCTAGTGTATGTAATCTATTAGTGTTCTTATGAATAAGTATATATATGAAGATGCCGGCGAGTGAAATCGCCAGATAATGTGAGTGGCCAAGTGTAAGTGCCAATTGAAGATGCCAACCAGTAGTGGCCAATAGAGTGCCAAGTGGAGTTGCCACATTGTAGCCAAGTGAATAGTGCCCAACATAGTGCCAATCTGTGTGGCCACTTTTTTCAAGCCTTTTTCTAGCACTCTTCACCTGAGCCTTGGAGGAAATAGCCCTAATATGGGTAGTCTACCGCTAGGATTAAATAGAGTATGAAGGAATCGAATTGTTGGTATTATATTACAATTGCTAGGACTGCTTCAATGCTTAACTGATGAGTTAGTATTTTTCTTACCACTTATAGCCTAGTATGAATAAATATATAATATATAAGATAAGAAATTATAAAATAGTATAAATATGATATAATATATATATTATATAAAGAGTATATTAATATCTATATAAATTATTATGGTATATTACAATATGGCACACACACCTACACCACACAAATGACGACTATGACAACTATGTGAGTACACCCCAATGCAACCCAATATGACACTAAAGTAAATAACAAACAGCTAATGACACTATAAGCACGTTGACACTCCCATAAGACACTTACATTAAAACATATCACTTACCACTCACAAACCACACACACGAATATTACAGCGTACGACTTTTACAACTTCACACACCTCGATTACTGTGATGCCATTCAACCTTTGATCGCCATCAACTTTGATGCCTCAACTTTGATGCGCCAGCATAAATGACACCCTACAGCATTGAAAATGCACTCTACTTTTGAAGGCTTATCTTTGATACGCATCTTTCGCACGACGTCATCTTTGAATACCATCTATATTGATGATCATCCTTTGGATGAGAAAATCACCTTTGACCTCCGGCTCATCTCTAAACCCCCCATCATCCTGAACACGAAAGTCTCCAAGATTAAAATGATCTCCTCCGCCCCAGAAGTTCATACACTTGGAAACAAACACACAGGTTCGGGCCGCATCGCGCCTGCTCAACGAACACAACAGTCAGTCGGGGAACACCGCACCCGGCAAGTGACGAGCCCGCACAAGCTCCGGCGAGACGAAAAATATGATAATCAACATGCTAAACTACCCTTCAAAAAGGACAACATTCTTCTTACATATTTTCTTCCAGGAAAAAAAACCGCGAGATATCTATCTTAGACTTAATTTATTTTTTGCGAAGGGAGGTCAAATATATTCCTTTCCATTAATATCTCTCATACTTATAACAACTCTTATTATTAAAACATTTTTTGCAGGGATCCTAAAACTTTACCCTCCCATTAGCAGGCAATCTTTCATATAACTCTTTTACTTGAATACGGTTATCTTAATTCTATAAATTTTTAAACAATTGTACCTGTAAGCCACGAACAACAGAACGGACAGAGTCCCATTATATATGAACATCTTCATTCTACCTACCATTGTACGTGAAGACTATTTATTAAGAAACAGTATACTGTTACATAACCCTATAAAAGCCAGTAAAATCAGTAATCGAATAAAAGGCCTGTTAACGCTAACAAAACCGTAGGGCGGATTGTATGTTCCTTGTTTACTATAGCTTTAACTGTTTTAACGTGGCATGTTTTACCCGCTCATTACTCGATGTTTATTACTGCTTTACTGTATACCCCCTGTTTGTATGCTTTTAACTCACTATATTTCCCCCTTAAGTCATTACATACCTCCCTAAAGCAATAAATTCAGTAAATCAATCAGAAGGGTGCTGCCTAACACCTCCGAAGGGCCTATCCTAGGATGGCTTTTGTTTTACCTGCTTTACTGCCACTCATAATAACCTCATAAGTTATTACTGCTTTAACTCATGTTTTCCTACGCTTATAAAAAAAACATCTAATCATTCGATTCCCAAGCACCCTTCCACCTGCTTCGTCTAACTCACCAAGCTTAATCTGTAATTAACGAACAATTAATAACCATCCCGTAACAGCAAAAGATACAATCAGTATGACATCAATAGAACGGTTCTACCTTCACGCAACATAGGGAACGGGATTTAGTATGCCTTTTTATTTACTGTTTTACTGCTTAACTCATGTCTTTACTGGCTTAACTCATGTTCCTTAACTGCCTACCTCATATGTCTGTACACCTTTAACTCAAACCTATTTTCTTAAACATTATCGCTTTTACTTTGTTTTAATACTTTTTTATTTCATTTTTAATTATTAATTCTTATTATTATTTGTTTTTTATTATTCTTTATTTTATTAATATTTTTATTATACCTAGTCCTGTTATTTACTTTCATACCTGATTCGTTCATTACTATTTTAGAACACACATTCATATATGACCACTTAATACACACATTCACTAGTGACACTTACAGGGTTCACCCATAGACACCTCCTACACATTAATACACCTTATACCACAGCACCCCACACAACAACATTACACAAAACACTCAGCACACAGGATTCTACTTACGCATGCAATTTACTTCACAACTCACACATAATTTACTTACACTCCACACACCCAGATTTACTTTACACTCACACGATTTCTTACACTGGTCACCACAGATTTATCTGTTACAACACATCACAGATTTAGCTTTCACACACCAGATTTACTTACACAGCGAACCAGCACATCCACAGATTTACTTACACTCACCCACACACACATACACTCACACACACCCACACCCACACACCACGCTGCACACTCACTTAACACTATTAGAGTCGTATAATTTTATTAAAACATTTTATGTAGTTTAATTAAACACCGTACCATTTAATTGTATTACCATTCAAATATAAACTAAGAATTGAATTTCCAATTCTTAAAACTTCTATAATAAAATACAATTGCATATCTCTGAACAAAGAATTGATATTCACCTGTTTAATACTTAATTGTTAATAAATTTTATAACTTGATCAAGTTTTAGTAATAACTTTTACTGAAACTTTTATGAGCAATTTATTAGAGCAAACATTATCATTTATACGTTACCACTTAAGCCAATAATCAGTAAAATAGGCACCAAGGCAGAAGACTATCCCTCCAAGTTACACAGGCTCCAAGACCTCCCAGTGCACCCCTCTACATCAGGACGCTCCTCATGCCACGTTTTGTTTCTATTGAACATACGTGGCCGTCTAATACGACATCTTTAGCTACTGTCAATAGAGTATAAAAATAAAACAACACTACAGTTCTCTCTCCTGGCAGTAACATAACATGTAGTTTTATCCAAATAAAAATAAATTCTAAAGTAGAAAAGTTGCTTGTTTATATCAAAAAATAAGACAAATCTATTCACTTACATATATATTATTCACTCGATGTTACTAAAAATATTATCAAAGTTTTTTAAAAATTCGGGCTTATTCTTTATTATCATAATTAATTAATCTATTACATAGACAATCAACATCACAAGAGAAACACAACAACCCCCGCACTCACGTTACAGATACAAACTGACCTCTCTCTGTATAATGTGTTGAAATAACTACTTATACCTAATTTAGGATAATCCTTGTTGATATCCCGCGGGCGATTTAAGCCTTAAATCCAGAGGTACAAAATATAATTTTAAACTGAGATTTTTCTGAAAATGCAAAGGAAATAAAGCACAAGTTTCGGCCTTAAATTTGCCTAAATGTAGAGATAAGCCTTTTTGCCTAGACGGGCTAATCTCTAATCCTATAACCAGGTCAAAACGGTAATTACCAGTATAAGGACAAGACATACATTGTTAATTATTATTTTTAATAAACTATATTCTCAAACTGAACATCGCTGGATCGGTAAGATTCCTTTAAGCAGGTTAGAAGGAAATGTTTTCCTTACTTGTGATCGAATATTGATGTCTTTCCCTAGTTCATAAGCTAACCACCAGGGCTCAGCCTGAGCCCCACCCGCAAAGGCAGCCAACCCCGCACCCGCAGGTGCGACCCACCGCGTCCCCGCCCCCGCGTTCCCGCCGCCGCGTGTCGCCCGCAGGCGCAATTATTCCGCGTTCCCGCCACGCCTGGCGTTGCGCCCGCAGGCGCCATATTCCCGCACGCGAATGAAGATATATATATATATATATAATTATAGATATATATAAATAATATATATATATAATATATATATGTATATACTATTATATATATATTATATCATAATATATATTACTATATATAGATATATATTATTGTGTGTGTGTGTTGTGAGTGTAAGTGTCTATGGGGTGAGTGTAAGTGTCTATGCCTGTATGTGCGAATGTGTGAATAAGAGATATAGTGCTAATGTGTGGAATAGTGTCAAGTGTAAGGTCTATGGTAACGCTGGAACTGGGCTACAAATACAGATGACCCATCAGTCAATGCATAGGTGGCGCCCTATCCAAGATGGAACGCCATCAAAGATGAGTCATCAAAGATGAACACACCAAAAAGACATGAAGGTACATAAAATATACGAAGTGGGTGGAGAAGTGGTACTGTTGTCAAGATGTATAGTGTATGGGTGTGCCCATGTGTGTGTGCTTATTAAGATGAATCATGGCAATATAGTGGTACAAAGATAAGGAACCCCATCAAAGATGAGGTCATCAAAGATGAACTCACCAAAGCTGAAAGGTACCAAAATTTAAAGTTGAAGGTATCAATAGCTTGAGGCATCAAAAAAATTGAGCGGCATCAAAGTATGAAGGCATCAAAAGCGAGGCATCAAAGTATGAAGGCATCAATAACTGAGCATCAAAGTTTGAGGCATACAAGCTGAGGCTCAAAGTTGAGAGTAAATCAAAAATATCGAATGGAGGTGGCAAGAGCGTAAAAAAACCTTATGGTAAAGTGTGTATGTGTGTGTGTGTTGTGTGCTGTTTCTAAATAATTAATACCAAAATAGGTATGAAGTAAAGTTAACACTAAGTTAATTAATAAAATAAAATGTTTTAATAAAATCTATTTACGTCATAAAATGAGTAAGAAATGAGTGTTGACGTGTGCGTGTGATGATTGGTGTGTGTGGCGTGTGTGTGTGAAATGTGTGTGTTGTGTGTGTGGGTTGTAAATAATAATATGCGCGGAAAAGGGAATATTGGCGCCTGCGCGGCGCTGCCGCGGCGGCGGGATCGGCAGGGAAATATGTATTGACCGAGACCGACGCTCGACGAGATCGTTACGTTCGAACACAGCAGGGAACCTAGGTGGCGCCTGCCGAGGACAGCACGCGGCGTCGAGCGGGAGCGCACACCGCAGTTCGGGCACTGAGGACACGCGGCTGGGCACCGGGGGAGGGACAACGGGCACGGAACGAAAGGTCGCAGCCTGACACAGTCGGAAAAAAAGAGGAGCGGGGGTGGCGGGGTTGGCTGCCTGTTGCGAAGTGGGAGCTATTGACTGAAGCCCTGGTGGGTGGTTACGCTCTAATGGAACTTAAGGGGACCAAGAAAGACCACTACTCCGACCCGAAGTTCACCCAAGTCAGGAAACATTTACCTTCTTACACTGCCTTAAAGGATCTTTAACCGATCCGCACGCATGTAATTCAGTATTGAAAAGTAGAATTTATAAAGGAATCCATAGATAACATGAAATGTCTGGTGGCTTATACTGGAGATTAACCTGTGATGAAACCATGTATTAAGGATATAAATTAAGGGCCCGATCTACGAACAAGTCTTATCCTCAAAAATATTAGGGCTCGATATAAATCTTAGGAAAAAAAATAGAACGCTGCCCCCGTAAGCGTAAGTTATGTCGACACCTATTTACTGAGAAAAAAGGACAGATTTGAAAATATATTTTGACCGGAAATGGAGGCTAAGATCGCCGGGAATAAACTAGAGAGTATACCTCAACCTTGACGAGCCTTAAGTAGGTTACTTTAACACAATTTTAATCAGAGGAGGGTCAAGTATATCGTGAGTACATAGGTAAGAAAGTGCGGGTATGTGTGTTTCTCGTGATGGAAATTGTCAAAAGGTGTACTAGAATAATAAAATAATAAATAATAAAAGAAAGACCCGAAATTATTTAAAGAAAACTTTGAAAGTATATTTTAGGTAACATTCGAGGTTGAGAATATATAATATAAAATAGATAAAGTGGAAGTAAATGTTATGTTTAAACTCAGAAACAGCTCGGTATGCCACCAGTCGGAGTTTCTAATAAGTAATACATTGGTTTGGTGGGGAATGTTAAAGACATTTGAGTAAGATTACAACCTTATTTGTTATTTTTATATTATTTTTAACATGGCTAAAAGATGACTTGATAAAGCAGTACCAAGTCAATAGAAACAAAAACGTTGGACATACGCTTTTGAAAGATGCTAGAAGGAGTGCTAGGTTGACTGGCACTTACTGCATTTTACTGAATTATTGCTTTAAGTACTCGATAAAAATATATGTTTTTAATAAATTTTCATAAAATTTTAGAGATACAAAAAGTTCATTTTAAAACTTTGACTAGTTATAAAAAATATAATAAACAAGATAAGTCCTCTAACGAGTTAATAACTAACATGTTCTGCTCTTGTTCAAGATTAATGATGTTTATTATATAAGTTTTAAGAAACTTGGAAATAAATTTTATTATATTTGAATGAGTAATATAAATGTACGTGTTTAATTAAAACATAAAATGTCTTTAATAAATATACGTTATATGTGTAAGTTGAAGTGTGCGCGGAAGGATCCAAAGAAAGAACAAAGTAAGGAAAGTAGAACACGCAGAAAGGGTGTGTGGGTGTGAAAAGAGAGTTGTGTGTGGGTGTGTAGTAAACGTGATGTGTGAAGTAGATAAAGTAAATCTGTGTTGTGTGATCACGGAAAAGATGTCGTTGTAACGTGAAAATCTGTAGTGTGTAAGTTAAATACTGATTGAGCTGAGGCTCACATCTGTTGTGTAAGTAATCTGTGTGTGAGTGTAAGTAAATTCTTGTGCTGAGTGTAAGCAATAAAAATACTGTATGTTAGAGAATTAAGTAAAAAATGTGTCGAGAGATGCGTGAATGAAAAACAATACTGCCAGGATGATGTAAGCTAAAATCGGCCTCGCTGAGATGTGTTGTAATGATGTGTGTGCTTGTGTTGTTGGTAGTGTGATGTATAAGTGAAATGATAGAGCCGCCCAACAGAGTGGCGTTATGGGTAAATGTAGTGTCATATGGTGATATGTGGGTTGTGAAGTCATAGTGAATGTGTGTTCTAAATAATATAACAATAGTATGAGTAAATAACACTGAGTATAATAAAAATAATAATAAAATAAAATAATAAAAATAAAAAAAATAATTAGATTAAAAATAATAATAAAAAATAAATAAAAAGATTAAAACAAAGTAAAAAAGCGAATAATGTTAATAAATATATGAGTGTATTTTAAGTTATTAAAAATATGATGATGGAATTAAGCAGATAAAAATGAGTATGTAAAAGGCTGATATAGTTCTTTGTAAACATGAGTTTTTAAAGCAAGTTTAAAAACAGTTAAATAGAAAGCATACTAATCCCCTGTTGCTATGTAACACCTCTATTGATTTACTGATTACTGCTTTAAGGTATGTAATGTTAATAATATGTGAGTTAAAGCAGTAAACATATAAGTTAAAGCAGTAAAACATTGACGTTAAGCAGTAAAAACATGAGTTAAAGCGAGGTAAAGCAGTAAAACAAAAGCATTCTAATCCCCTTGGTGTTAGCACACCTCTATTGATTTACTGATTTACTGGCTTTAGGGTAAGTAATGTTAATAAATATGTGAGTTAAAACAGTAAAACGTATAAGTTAAAGCAGTAAAACATGAGTTAAAGCAGTAAAACATGAGTTAAAGCAGTAAAACAGTAAAACAAAAGCATACTATCCCCCCTAGGTGTTAGGTAACACCTTTATTGATTTACTGATTTAGCTGCTTTAAGGCGGTATTTGTAAAGTAATATGTTTTAATAAAATTTCGTACAATTGTTAGTAAAATAAAATGTTTAATATTCAGGGCACTCTGGTTTTGTTTCTGTCTTACATACAATTTTTAAAAATTTATAAATTAAAAAGTATTAAGTAAAAAAATAAAGATGCCTGGAATGAGGTAAAGTTTTAGATCGCAAAAATGTTTTAAAAAGTTTAAGTAATGAAATAAAAAATGAATGACTCATAGTATATTTGAAAAGAAATTCTTTGATAGTTTACATTGATTCAATTTTCGTTTCGCGCGGACGGGTCGCACCTTCGGGGCAGGTGTTCGACTGACTTTGTGCGGGAGGGCGCATGCGCGACCTGTGGGTGTTCCATTATGACCTGGCGGGAAGACATTAATATAACTCTGTTCTATGAATGGGGGGTAGAGATGAAGCCATCAAAGGTATTTCTCAAAGATGAATCATCCAATATAGATGGTATCAAAGATGACGTCATCAAAGATGAGTCATCAAAGATGATACCTTCAAAGTTGAGGCATCAATGCTGAGGGATTTATGCTTGGGGCAATCAAAGTTGAGGCATCAAAGTTGAGGCATCAAAAATATCGAGATGTGTGAGTTAAGTGTAAGCTGTATCGGTGTGTATGGTTGTGAGTGGTAAGTGTATATGGTTTAATGTAAGTGTTCATGGAGAGTGTAAGTGCTTATAAGGGTCAAGTGGGTATAAGTGTCATAGTGAATGTGTGTATAAGTGTCATAGTCGTATGTGTGTGTAGGTGTGTGTGCAAGTAATATATATATATATATATTATATATTATATATATATATATATATTTTATATTATATATATTATATTATAATATATATATATATATATATATATAATATAATATATTATATTATATATATTATATATAATAGAGCTATAAGTGGTAGAAAAAATACTAACTCATAGTAGAAGCATCCTAGCAACTTCGTAATATACACCAATCGATTCCTCATACCTTAATTACCTAGGGGTAGACACCCTATTAGGGCTATTCTAGGCTCAGGGAGGGTAGAAAAGGCTTGAAAAAAGTGCACTCAGTTGGCACTATGTGGCACTCACTTGGCACTATGTGGCACTCACTTGGCACTCATTGGCACTCGGTTGGCATCATGGGCACTCATGGGCACTCACTTGCACTCCGCCGGCATTCACCTGGCACTCATAGAATATTCATAGAACACTAATAGAACATCACTAGATACTTTTTACGGTGATTGGGAACCATCGAAAATTAGGGTGTGGGTCAAAATTGACCCATGTATTCTGGCAAGGTCAATGCCGAAATATCGTGGTCAAACAAGGTTAAGACATCAAAAAAGGGATAAGTCCCTAAAAGCAGTCTTTCTCAAAGTGGGCGATAACGCCCCCTTGTGGGCGCTGGAGGCCTAGATGGGGGCGGTAAGGGGCCTAGAAAAAAATGGGGGGTGTTGAAGTGGTTTAGGGGGGCGATGGCTGATTTGTAATTTCATCTACTTAATATTTTAAAATTCACTGAAATTAAAACCTACCTACTACAAAACATCGATTATTTAGTAATTTTAGTTCATATTTCTGCCCTACCAAATGGCTACCAAGAATTTTGGCTACAAAAGCCAATCCCGCAATTGTACCCTGGATTGTGGTTGATCGTTCAACGATTTTTGATAGCATTCCCATCGTCATATTTGTGTGAACGTATATTTAGTGCTGTGGCAACGCTGCTTACTAAAAAGAGAAATCGTTTGCATGTTACCGAACGCTGCGACTTGCGGCTGTTTTTGAGTAAATTCGAACCTGATATCAACAAACTTGTTAAAAATTATTCAGATTCACCCTTCACATGAGGATTTAGTTTTGAAAATTAAAATGATTGTTGTTTAAAATTAAAATTGATTATGTTTGTTTTTAATTTGAATAAAAGATATTCTTAATATTATAAAGTTGCATTTAATTGCTCCACTTTTAAAAAAGTCTCGTTTTTTAATGTAAGTTTAAACTCCAGCCAGACTAAATATAGCACAACTATAGTTTAAATTAATTAAAGTAAGAATGTCATGTGGTTTTAAGTTTTGGGTAAATAAAAAAAATATTTTGGGGGCGCTGAAAAATAATTGATTTTCAAAGTGGGCGGTAGACGAAATAGGTTTGAGAGTGGCTAAGCCCTAAAGGAAGGACAAAAAATTACCGTGGGCCCAAAATTGACCCATGATATATGGCAAGTTAAGGCCGAAATATCATGGTCAAACAAGGGTAAAGACATCAAAAAACGGGCTAAACCCCTAAAGGGTAGCCAAAAAATTACCGATGGGCCAAAATTGGACCCATTGTATATGCAAGGTTAAGGCCGAAATATCATGGTTAAACAAGGGTAAAGACATAAAAAAATAGGGCTAAGCCCCTAAAGAGGCCAAAATTACCGTGGGCCAAAATTGACCCATGGAAGACCAAAGGGTATCGAAAATTAGGGTGGGTCAAAATTGAACCATGGGAAGACCAAAGGGAGCCAAAATTAGGTGGGTCAAAAATTGACCATGGAGACCAAAGGGTAGCCAAAAATTACCGTGGCCCAAAATTGCCATGGAAGACCAAAGGGTAGGCAAAAATTACCGTGGGCCCAAAAATGACATTGGAAGAGGTCAAAGCGGTAGCCAAAAATTACCGATGGGCCAAAATTTACCCATGAAGAACCAAAGGGTAGCCCAAAAATTACGTGGGCCAAAAATGACCCATGGAATACCAAAGAGGGAAGCCAAAAATTACCGTGGGCAAAAAAATGACCCATGGCAGATCAAAGGTTTGGTCGAAATATCATGGTCAAACAAGTTTAAGACATCAAAAAAGGGCCTAAGCCGCCCCTAAAGGAAGATCAAAATTACCGTGGGCAAAAATTGACCCATGGTCGAAAAAAAATTAGGGGGGTAAAATAGGGGGCAATACGTACAACGGTTGCTGACGCACCGGTTTGGCGCAACCTTCTTCGAAGGGTTGCCAAAAATTAAGGGTTGCCAAAAAAATTAGGGTTGCCAAAAAATTAGGGGTGCCAAAAAATACCGGGGCCACAAATGACCCATGGAAGACCAAAGGGTGGTCGAAAAAGGTCAAGGCCAAAAAAGGTCAAGTCAGGTAAAAATTCGAGCTCAAAAAAAGGTCACGGTCAGAAAAGGTCAAAAAAAGGTCGCGGTCATTTTCGTCC
>JABUQX010046387.1:22500-46327 GCA_015478945.1 Trachelipus rathkii
TTACATATTATATATATATATATATAATTATATATATATATATATATATATATATATATATATATAATATATATATATATATATATATATATATATATATATATATATAAGGTGGGCCGAATATTTGCATATTTTTTAATATTCGCATCACATTCGCATTTGCGAATATTTAAAAAAAATCTTCCCATTCGAATTTGTACTCGGACACGTGCGAAAGCGAATAGTAAAAGGTCCAATGGGACCTTTAAGAAAACGTTGCCACTTTTGTAATAAGTTGACAAGAATGAATTAACTAATACCGTCTCGAGATCTTTCTAGGGAGTAAATTGAGTCATACACGAAAGTCTAATAATATTGATAGACTTGTACTTGTGAGTATATACGCTCACGAATCAACTTGAAATAATTGTTTCAATGGCAATCCTCACCATTGTGGTTTGGATTACTTCGATTATTGATAAATGACATCGCAAAGTGTATACTTAGCAATCGTAAGTATTCTCGAAAAGAAAGAGCGACATCTGTGTTAAAAAACCACCCAAGCAGCAAACACAAAGAAGAGGTAGAATAGAAAGAGTAAAATGGAATAGATCTCCAATACCAGCTTTATAAGAATGAAACAGAATACTCTTGAAATTGTATAAAAAAATACTAAGATATGCAACTCTATAAACGAAAAAAAAACACAAGTATATACTTGCAGAAATGGTAATACTGAACGATCTTCCGTTTTCTTACCTTAAATTTCTTGGCTTTGTACGGCTAATGAAAGTAGGGGCCCCTTTCTACCCACTATATCAAAGAAAGTACCACATATATATTGTTTATTTATAAATGTGTGACTGCGTTAAATCTAAAGGTTTCAGAAATAACAACCTGCTATGCAAACAATCTTAACAAGTTAGCTTTTTTCACGACGACTGTCAGATACACAACCAGCAGTTTATTTGCTCTCTCCTGCTAGTCATGCCGTAGACAAGGATTTTAATCGCCAAAATTTTGTTTTGTGAACTGAACCACTCACCGAAGATCATGCGGTTGAATATCTCAGTGACGTATTTAATGGAATGTTGACAAAATGGAACCTATCTCCATGCAGATACTATTTATTCACTGTGTCGGAAAGAGATGCTGGTGCCAACATAAATAGAGCTCTTTCTCCTTTCTTAGATAAATAACACAAACTCGCGTCGATTCATCAAGTGCACTGTGCGTCTGGTGGCAGGAGACTGCTAGCACCACGACGAATTCCTAGCAGGCTTCCGGAAAAAATGCCAGCTTTATCTTGGACAACGCTTATCTCTTCAACATTCTAATAATCTTCTATTAATTATTGAAGACGGTTATTCAAGACCAGAATTTAACCCCATTTCGGTGACCTTAATGTGTTCACACCTAGCAGCTAACAGCTACACGTTTCTTACTAACCAACGTCATTCCAGGTTAGGAGAGCGGAGTGTGCTCGCGGCATTGTCACTGGGGGGAGTTCTGTGGAGTCTGGTGCAGGATACTGCTAGCACCACCGACGAATCCTAAGCAGCTTCCGGGAAGAAACGCCACTTTATCGTGACAACGCTTACTCTTTTCAACATCTAATAATGTTCTATTATTGAATGTGGTTATTCAAGACCAGAATTTAACCCCTTCAGCACCTTAACAGGAATGGTGTGACATCTCAAAAACATTCAGCAAAGTTCTTTCAAAATTGAGTTCAATTACGGCACACTTTAATCATTAGATCATGGCTCAAGAAACACTTAAGAAAATGGCAATAATGAATGTATCACAACTTTCAGTAATACATGTCATTACCACGAACTGGAGCAGCACTCATCAGATGATGATAACAATGAAAGAACCTAATATATAAGTGACTACTTGTACAACCATTCTAGTTATAAAATAAATGTCTTAATAACCCCATAACAATTTTATTCTAACAAACTGCATCACTATACTCCAACCCTTTGAAGATATCACCATGATCAGCATAAACTCGTTATGAATAGCAGACGCCATTATCTTATAATCACTATGAAGAGAATATTTCCTCAAGCAATGGCAGTCAAGGAATTAATGAGAGAGACGATATTGAGAGAAATAACTAAAGGTTCGCTTCCAGAGAAAACAATGACTTAGCTACATTTTTGGACCTTACAGAAAGCAAACAAAACTTTTCACTTCTCAGTTTTTATTTATGGAGAGGGTTAAAGTCAGCGTCGAACCGAGTTAAAAATTCAATACAAGTCTGAAATAGTTCTGGATAAAACAATGAACAATAAACGTTGTTTCAATATCAACCAAAAACCATCTAAAACTCTAAATAAACTCTATGTGCAAGCAGTGATGATGAAAATGGTCAGCTGTCCAGCAGGCATAAAAAATGCATAACTACTGACGAAGACCCTCTTATATGGTGGAGGGTGCATGAGGAGACGTACTCTAATCTTTCAAAGTGCAAGGACCTACCTTTCATTGCTTCACTGCCATCAATTGTTATCAGTGATAAAAACGTAGTATATTAAATGCTCAGAGATCAGAAAAATTATAATTTTTGAAGTAAACTTTTTAATAATTTTTATTTCAACCATTGATCATGCTATCAACTGTAGCTCTATATATTAATGAAATGGTTTTCAAGGGCGTAAGTTATTAGGAAAAGAGGTTGGTGGGATACGTGTAAGAACAGTTCCTCGTTCTGCATCCTGAAAACCTAAAAACTGAAAGTATTTTATTCCTTCAATTTTTTATGACTGAATTTTTATAGAAGCAAATATTCTAATTACACCTTGTCTGAATACTGAAAAGTGACACATGACTTGTAGGCAATATGTAATATTCGCATTCTCATTAGAGAATATTCAAAATATTAATTTGCATTTCACATTTCACGAAATTGAATATATATTTATAATATATAATATATATATATAAATATATAAATATATATATAAAAAATATATATATATATATATAAATACATATATAATATATATATATATATATATATATATATATATATATATATATATATATATATATATATATATAAGTGAAGTGTGTGTAGGTGTGTATGTGCAAATTAATATTATTATTATATTATTATTATTATTATTATTATTATTATTATATTATTATTATTATTATTATTATTATTATTATTATTATTTATTATATTATAATATTAATTATATATAATAATAATAATATAATAATAATAATAATAATAATAATAATATAATAATAATAATAATAATAATAATAAAATAATAATAATAATTATTATTATTATTATTATTATTATTATTATTATTATTATTATTATTATTATTTATATTATTTATTATTATAAAAATAATAATAATTATTATTATCTCTCTATATTATTATTATTATTATTTATTATTATTATTATATTATTATTATTATTTTATTATTATTATTATAATATTATTATTATTATTATTATATTATTATTAGTTTATTATTATTATTATTATTATGATTTTCATTATTATTGATTTAGTTATGCTTTAAATTATGTTTCCTTTAATAAAGCTACGCAAACAAAAGTGAAAACTTTTAAGAAATATGCATTTTTCATATACCAAAGCAAATAAAATCCTTATCTGATATATAAGCACAAAGACATTAATTTGAATAAAAGTCATGGTTTCTTATAAACGATTTTTAGCGATTAAGCTGTTTATGAAGATTTCGTGTCATTTATTCCTAAGAAATCAACCGGAATCATCAACCTCGAACTTATCATCAAGCCTTTTGAAAGATATTCATACAACTAACCAAATTTTATTTATAGAATTGTTAAGCTAAATTTATTCTTGTAATTCAATTAACAACATATTAAAGTTATTTGAAAAGTTCCCGACCGAGGATCTGCGATAGTTGACCGCGAGTGACTTTTTGGCGATTCGCGGCGGCGAATCTCAATATTATTGTTTAATATTTTAACATTTTGTTTATATTTTCATTTTTTATTTCAATATTATTTCTATTTTTGTTAGGAACCCATTTAGTATCTGAATTGTAAATATAATTGTATTTATTTTATTTTTCGATATGTCAACTACTACTGTTACTACACCTACTACCACTACTACTACTACTTCTACTACTACTACTACTATTGTTACTGCTCCTACTACTATTACTACTCCTACTTCTAATATATTATCTGATTCTGTTCCTACTTCTTCGAATATATTTCCTCTCCTCTCTTCATCTCCAAATTTATCTTATCCTCCGCCTTTGTATGATCCACACCAACACTATCTGTTACAACAATCGCTGAATCAACAATTATTGATGTCTCAACATCAACAAAACCTACATCAGCAGAGTACTCCACCACCGCCTCCTCTTTCTGCAACTATGCCGGTGACTACCTGGCCTATGTCGCGTGTTCCTCGTCTGACCCCACCAGCACCGCAATTTCGGAGAGATGATGTTGATTTTACAATTCAGCAATTTGACATTTTCCTTGCTTCCCTTCCTACAGAATTTGATAAGGCTAATGCTTTTCTGCTCTCCATTCCCTATGAAGTTCAGAAATCAATTCCTAATCTTTTACTTCAATAAAGCTCCTCTCTACTCCTTATTCTAACTCTTTGTATTATTGCGTCCGCATCTTTCTCGCTTGTGATGCTACCCGTTTTTCATGAATGGTTTAAAACATGAAGTCTGGTGATCGTCTCTTCCTTCAAGCTTCTTAACTGTATGCCTTCTAATTTTCTGGTCCTCCTTGCTGATCGTAACCAGGTCCCTTGCTGATAGTAACCAATCTCTTCTTCGCACTCTCTTCCTGGGCCGTCTTCCTGCTTTTGTTAGTACTTCCTTGCTCTCTCATGGTGACGCCTTGTCTCTTCAAGATTTAGCCGAAAGCGCGGATATTATTATTCGTGCCAATCAATCTTTTTCTTCTCCTATAACTTATCCATCTTTTACCCCTATATGGGTTCTACTCTCGCGATTATGCCTCCTTCTTCTTCTTCTATTACTTTTCCTTCTCAATTTGCTACTAACTCTTCTTCTCTTCCTCCTATATCTTCGTCTTGCGCTGCTCTATCTTCCTCTTACTCTGCTCCTTCTCTTTGTACTTCTTCTCCCCAACTTTCCAGAATTCATCTTAGACCTGCTTACTAATATTCTTAGCCTTGTTGACAATTATGAATGTTCAAATTATTTCCTTGCAAAAACAAATGTCTTCTATTTCGTTGTCAGTGTCAGCAATCTTCATCTGCATCTTCTTCGCACTAGATTTCGTTCTCCCTTCACCTTCCCGTTTTTCTTTGCCACAACCTCCTCAGAGTTCTCCTTTATGCTTCTATCATTATCATTTTGGTGTTAGAGCACGTAACTGCATTCCTCCCCCTGTAATTTTAAATCTGCCAAATTTCTTCTTTCAGGGAACTCCCCTCGAGGGGGGACCGTGATCATTGGCGGCTCCTCCTTGGTATTTTCTCTAATGCCAAAATTCTGATTCGTTCCATATTCCTACTGTTTCCCTTATTTTGTCTTCGGTTCTGCTACTACACGGTTCTACTTCTTGTTCTATTTCTGTTGATCTTCTCTGTTTCTATTCTGAAGTTAATGCTGTTCTTCAAGGTTCGCTTTTACGAATATTTGATGGTGGATCCAAACGGTTTTTTCCTTATTGACGTCGGGCAGTAGTTTCTCTATTTTGAATGTTCACGATGGTTTTTGTTCTTCTCTTCCTCGCTTGAAGATTCATTTGGTGTTGCTAATGGTTCTAACATTGCTGTATATGGTGAACAACTCTTACTCTATTCTATTTGGCCTGGTCGTTCTTTCCCGTTGAACTTTCTCGTTGCCGTGTTAACACAAAATATCTATGGTGCTTGATTTTTTTAAGTCAATTTCAATATTCTTATTGACTTGGCCAATAGTGTCTACTTGATGACACTACTTCTCTTTCTTGTATGCCTGGTTCCTCTATTCTTCTTCTTTATGGTAATAAATCTTCCTGACTCCTTTCCTCTTATTTCTTCTTTTTCACGCTCTTTTGCATTCTGAATTTTCTGACTTATCCAGCTTTTTAATCTTTCTCCTGGCGTCTCACCATGTAAGGCAGTTACATTGAACAAAGGGTGTCGTCCCTGCTTTGCAAAGGCTCGCTAGACTTTCTCCAGAAATGTTAAACATTGCGCGTGTTGAATTTGACATTGCTTCTGGAAAAGGGTATTGTTCCCCTTCTACTTCTCCTTACGCTTCTCCGCTTCATATTGTTAAAAAAGGGCCAGATTTCTTTTCGTTTTGTTGGGGACTACAGGTTACTAAAATCTAAAACTTTTGCTGATACTTATTCTATTCCTCACCTTCATGTTTTACTTCTTCTCTAAATGGATGTACCATTTTTTCTTCTCTTGATTTAAATCTGCCTTCTTCAAATTTCTGTTAATCCTGATGATCGTTCTAAGACTTGTATTGCAACTCCTTTTGGCTTTTATGTATAACTTTATGCCATTTGGTCTTCGTAATGCCAGTGCTACTTTTTCAACGTTTGATAGTATGTTTTTGCGTGGTTTACCTTTGTCTATGCTTCATGATGATCTATTAATTGCTTGCTTGTTCTCCGAGAGCATCTTCTCATCTTCGTACTGTTTTCTCTTGTTTATCTCAAGCTGGTCTTCGTTTAAGTATTTCGAGAAGTGCATTTTAGGTGTTGCTTCTCTTAATTTTTTTGGACATAAAATTTCTTCTTCTGGTCTTTCTTCACTACCTGATCTGATCGTGTTTCTGCTATTCGTAATTATCCTCTTCCTACCACTCAGAAATCTTTGTGCTTACTTAGGTCTCCTTAATTTTATCGTCGTTTCCTCCCAAGGCTTGCTGCCAATATTAAGCTCCTGTTACTGTGCTTTGCTTGTTCAAGGTCGTCGGGGCAGCTTGACAATGGTTAATTGGACTGATGCTGCTTGTCAGGCTTTTGAACAGAGTAAAATTCTATTGGTCAATAACACTCTTCTTGTTTTTCCTGAACATGGTGCTGAAACACAGTGCTGAAACCCGCCTATTTGTGGACGCCAGTGATTATGCTGTTGGAGCTTCACTAGAGCAACTGCAAAATGGTGCTTGGCTTCCTCTCGCTTTTTATTCTCAGAAACTTCCTCCTGCTGTCACTCGCTATAGTACTTTTGGTCGTGAACTTTTTGCTGTCTATTCTTCAATTAAATACTTTAGATATTTTCTTGAAGGTCGTCAGTTTTATGTTCTCACGGATCATAAACCACTCACTTCTGCTATTACTTCTGTTTTTTTTACACTATTCTCCTCGTGGAATTTCGTCATCTTGATTTTATTGCCCAATTTACTACTGATCTTCGTCACATTCCTGGTCGTGAAAACTCTAGTGCTGATGCTTTATCTCGTATCCAGGTTAATGCGGTTACGCCTTTGCCTACATTAGACTACTCTGCTATGTCGGTTGCTCAAATGGGGGAGGATCTTATTCTTCCTGCTGAGACTTCTATCAAACTTCAAACTCTTTCTTTACCTGATTCAACTGTTCCTTTAATTTGTGACATTTCTACTGGCAGAGTTCGTTCTTTTGTTCCTTCTGCTTTTCGAAAACAGGTTTTTCTTAGCCTTCATTCTCTTTCTCATCCTGGTTTCGTGGGTTCTCAAAACTTTTATCTCTTCGGTTTTTTTTTGGCTAACATGCATACTGCATCTCGTTTTGGCTCGTTCATGTATTGCTTGTCAAAAACCAATAGTTCATAGACATACTAAACCTCCTTTAGGTTCATTTCTTTACCCTCTTGTCGTTTTGATCGCCTTCATCTAGATTTTGCGGCCTTTCCGCTTTGCGTGCGGTGTACTTATTATTTTGACTATGTTTGAACAAGTATAACTCGTTGCCTGAATTATTTCTCTTTCTTCTCTCTCGTCGGAAAATATTGCTATGGCTTTTCTTACCTAATTGGGTGGCTCGTTTTGGTGTTATATCTTCTATTTGTAACTGGACAACCCCCAATTTCGTTCTCATCTTTGGCATGATTTTTTATCTCTACTTGGGAATTGAAGAAAAATCATTCAGTACCTTATCACCCTCAGGGAATTCTTATGTAGAGGCCTTCATCGCCAATTAAAGCTCTTGCGCTGTCCCCTAACTCCGCAACATTGGGTGGAAATCTTCCTCTGGTTTGTTTGGTCTTCGGTCAAGGAAGATTTGAAATCTTCTGCTGCAGAATTGGTCTATGGTTTCACCTTGCGTTTCCTGGTGAATTTTTTTTCTCTTCTATTGACCTTCTTTTCCGGATTATCCTTTCTTTTTTCTCTAAGCTTCGTTCTAATTTGTTTTTCTTCTTTTCTTCCTTTCCTGCTCGTTCTCTAATCTACTGCTGTTTACTTAACCAAGAATTTAGATTCTGCTACTCATGTTTTTCTTCGTCATGACTCTCATCGTTTTCCTTTTACAACCTTCTTATACTGGTCCTTATCTTGTTTTTCGTCGCTGACCTCATTTTTTCACAATTCAATATGGAACTCGTGCTGAGAATGTTTCGGTTGAACGTATTAAACCTGCTTTTCCTTGACTCTTCCGATTCTGATCTTTCTGATAATCTGTTGTACGATAATTCTTTTGTTCTGGATGATTCTTCTGGTTTGGATGATGATTCTGACATTGGCTCTCCCTCTTTTTTTCCATCTTTTCCTTCACAAATTGGTTCCTGTGTCTATCCTCTCCTTTACCGAGGCTGTTTGTAGTTACCACTAAACAGTTTCACCTTTCTGTTATACTCTCTACTAGTCCCTTCTATACCCGCCACTATTCTCTTCTTTTCCATCATATGCCTTCCTTGTCTTTTACTTCCTCCGATTTACCATCCTATCCTGACATTTTACCTTTTCCTCCTGACGTTCCATCTTGTGAAGCTTCTCTTCTGTGTCTGTTTCTTTCTCTCTTCTCCTTCCTTATAAATCATTATTTTTGCTGCTATAGTTCCTTCTACCTCACGATTTGGGCGTCCGCTATTAAAGCAGTACGTTTCCAGTCTTCTTGAGAGGGAAGGTATCTGTAGAGAGAACTTACTTTTTCTATTTTTTTACATTTATATTGATTATAATTTTGTAGAAGAATAAAACAGAACTACTGCTTAGATTACATCTGTTACCGTTTATTCTACAAATTTTTAATATAAAATGATCATGAAACCAATCGTTATATCCATTAATGTTGTTTTCTCTTTTGGGATGCTAATTGGGTATGTCAATTTTTATTATTTTCATTATTATTATTATTTTTTTTATTATTATTATCATTTCTCTTATTTTATTATTATTATTATTTATTATTAATTATCCATTATCTAGTAATTATCATATTTTATTATTTCATTTTATTTTATTATTGTATTGTTTATTTAATAAGCATATCTAACCTGGTTTTGTTCCGAGGATTCGTGTCTCTAATCTATTATTTAGACCGTTAAACTGTTTTGAAGTCTTCGTGTCATTTATCTAAGAAATCAACTGGAATCATCAACCTCGAATTATCATCAAGCTTTTGAAAGATATTCATACAACTTAACAAATTTTATTTGTATTAATCGTTAAGTAATTTATTCTTGTCATTCAAATTTAACCAACA
The DNA here is from genome assembly GCA_015478945.1 of Trachelipus rathkii. Classification (NCBI taxonomy): domain Eukaryota; kingdom Metazoa; phylum Arthropoda; class Malacostraca; order Isopoda; family Trachelipodidae; genus Trachelipus; species Trachelipus rathkii. The sequence continues at coordinate 32,132 of JABUQX010046387.1, forward strand.
TATTAAAGTTTTTTGAAAGTAACAAAGCTAGCATCTTCAATATGGATTTACTATCTGCAAGTTATCTATTTTATTTATCTTTATTGAAAATGATTTGAAACTACATTGATGAATTTTGCTTTATTATATATTAATAAAATATACTTATCATCATTAACAGGTGATAATAACTAGGAATTATTAATTTAGAAAAAAAATTTTGCCTAAAAATCAAAAAAATCAAATAAAAAAAATCATGATTTTTCAATAAAAAATAAATTGATTAAATCAAATTCAATTTAATCAGTGCCGAACCCTGCAAATAACCAAAACGATAATGGTGTAACTCGATCAGCAATATCATGTTTACAATAACAAAAAAATCTACCTTTTTTTGCTCGATCGATAAATATCATTTTCTGATTTTTTAACTTTGAAGACCGTAGAACTTTATATAGTAAATTCCTATTTTACTTAATTACATTTACTATCTCTGCTTATCCAAAATTTTGGCTTTACAGAACTAGTTAGAGATAACATAATAGATATGACACATGCCAGAATTATTCTAGAGAGAAACTCACTTGTTAATCAGAGAAGTTTTTTCAGCTATAATATGTCAGGTGTAGCGAAAATCTAAAAGTTCCGGTTCCTACTGGAACTTTTCCAAGGTTCCAGAAAGTTTCGGTTCCAGCCGGAACCAAATGGCTGGTACATCCTAATTATATTTATATACTATTATTTATATATATATATATTATATATATATATATATATATATATATATATATATATATATATATATATATATAATATATATATATATACTATATATAATATATATATATATATATTATATATATATTATATATATTATATTTATCAGGAGAAACTGGTTAAAAGTAAAACTAAGAAAAGAAGGAAAAGAGATATTTTCCTCTTCTTATCTTTTATCTCCACTTGGAAATTGTAGATAAATTATCTCTCCCTTATTTTCTTTCTTTCTGGCTATATTTTTTTCCTCTCACGTAGGCTCAAAATCGTTTATCAACATTTCAAAGTCCGCTCTACCTAAACTTTATTATTTTGTTTTCTGAAACTATCTCACTCTTTCCACAATAACACTGCATATCAGAAAACTAAGTCCAACATCAAATCCCTCTCCCTTCGCCTTTTTTTTTTAACGCCCAAAACGCGATTTCATAAAGATTTCACAGATTATTCTGATTCTATCGATGGTACCCGAAAGTTATATTTTACAAAGTGTCCTCGAGTGAAATTTCCTGGTAAGAAAATAGTTTTTTTTCTCTCAACTTTATTTGGTCTTATAAATTTATTTTACACACAACGAAAATTTTTACATTCAGTCATAATATAAGTTAACAGAATTTTTGCTCTTTGGTATTATAGAAAGTTCGTCTACAAATTCAAATATGGATTTTTAAATTTGCATCAAATTTTCTTTTCTTTTCTGTCCCGAGAAACTACAAAGTTTATTTCCTTTGTACATTTTAGAGAAAGTAATTTGTTTATTAAGTTTTCCGTTACCAAGGAACTAGACAGTTTTAACCAAACCTTTTTTTGTTTTTTTTTATTTTTTTATTTTTTTTTTTCTACTTTTCCAACACTTTGAATGAACTCTCAGAGCTTTATTTATAAGTGGAACTCAATACGTCGCTCGAACGTCATGTCCATTTTTTTTTCTTTGTCTTTGAACACTTAATCTATGTCATTATTTTATTTTTTCTCTCACAACTTATTTAAATAGACACTTTTACGTGGGTCTATTTTCTAGAGAATAGCATTCTTTACATATTTTAAGTACGGCAAATTTTTTTAAATTTTCTAATTTATTACATTTTACATTACTTTCCTAGAGCATTTTTAAATCTGTAGAAGTAAGCCTATTTTCCTTAATTGTTCGATTATCTTGAAATTTTCTTCATTTTGTTATCGTTTAGTTCTCAGTTAAAGTAATATAATATTAGTGACACGGTGATTGGTGAAATAATAATAATGAAAATAATAATAATAATACATAATAACTAAATAAAATAAAATAATAAATAATATTAATTAAAAACTATAATATAATATATAATAATATAATAATAAAATCTTCATAGGATGATGAGTTATGCACTCGACCCTAGACCTTAATTTTAAACTTTTTTTGTTTATATTTTTTTAATTGCTTAACGACTGTTTCTTGTTTTAGTCATACCTACTTTTGAATAACTTGACTATTCAAAGTTTTTATTTGTTGTCCCAAAATATGTTTTAAGTTCCATACCCACGTTTGTTAAATGATTAGAATATACTACTTGCTGTTGGAATTTTCATTTTTACTATGAAATAACTTACACTACCATTCACACTCTACACTTCAAACCCTTCAACCACTAGTATAGTTTCAACTTACAATTTTATTGTTGTAAATATTTATGTATCTTGGCTGCAAAAATTTTTTTTAGTTTTAATAGATTCTTTGCCTTAATTTATTGGACCAAGAAGAGAGATTTTTTTTTTTAGTTGTATGAATATCCTCATGTAGAAGAAGCTATAAAGAGACTCCCTCCAACATTATTGCACGAGAGAAATTGGAGAATTACAAGAGCTCTTATGGCTTCAACAAATAAAGTTTATTTACCCAAGGAGGAATGGGTTTCTTACGAGGAGGTATGCCTTGGATTAATTTTGTATGCTTAGCATGTAATTTATGTATTAGATTCTGACCATTTAAGTTCTTAAAATGTTTGTTAAGTATTCACTTAAGATGTTTGTTGAGTATTCATTTGAATGGAAATATAAGAACTTTATAACTTAAGAGATAAATCATAATCATCCCACGGATCCCCACAGATTGGGTTTTTTACATAAATTCCCTTTTTGGCTGAAATACAATATGAAAATCTATTACTTAGTTATTACTTTTGAGAAACTCTTATTTTTTTATCATAAATTTTTTTATCGTGCCATAGGTAGAACTCTTCATCATCAGTATACATAATCTATAAATAAAAAGCAATATCAGAATACCGTATCAAAACTACATAAACTAGACTCCTGACTCCCAATTCGTGATTATAACAAATAAAAAGAAATATATATTTAACAAATTTTTTGGAAACGTACTTTGGCAATTTCTATTATATCCATATTAAATCAATGTACAAACCTTTTTCTCATAAAAAAATTGTTCTTCTCAACTTCTTTCAGAGACAAGATGAGAAGAGTTGGATACGCTCTTTACACTTGATAATAATCATTCCCTGAAATATAATAACAAATTTCAAAAATACTATACTTTTTAGCTTAAAAGAAAATTTAAAAGTGCTTTAACAAAATATATAAATTCATCCATGCTCCTCTATAGAATTCAGAGGAAGGGAGTCATTGTTTTAACCAATAAGAAAATTTTAAATTAAAATAGAACAAAATAATTATTTCTTTCCATTTTTTTGTCAACATGTTAATGTTAGTCACTTAAAAATCCTTTGTCAACATGAAATTAATGTATGTGTAGAAATAACTTACAATCTTTTCAATTTTGCAATGTCAAACACAAAAAAATATTTTTTCACTAAAATTTTAATCCCTCAGCATCAAGTGTTTCCTAAACACAGCTTATTAAACCACACTCTTTTCTTTGCTCCCATTTTAACCAAAATTATATCAAGACTTAAAATGCCACCATTATTATGCTAATTACATACATCTTAAAACTTTAAAACTACTTCTTTTCTCTTTCAAAAGATAAATTGTTAGAATCTAGTTTCTCATTATGCATTTGATTCTTCTTAAACGAACTCTCTCTCTACTTGTTTCCCCTAAGATTATAACTTCTTACTTCTACTACTCTACATTTTGAACCTATAATACCACTCTCGAAGAAATATATATAAATTTTTACCACTTTTCTGTCCTTTATTCATGCAAGATAATCCTTACTTCCTCTCTACTATCATCCCATTTTCCAAAGAGACTCCCTAATGACATATACAACATTTAAATTCTCCTTACATATAAGGAGAAAGGCCTGGATCTTGTCAGCAATACTAGGAACCAACCACACCACTCATTGCAATTATAATCCTTATACCTTATAAATTACCCTATAATCTTAAAGTCGGAGACTACACTCTCTTCCAATGTTGTAGCTTCAATCTCCTGTCCCAAAAGTCCACCCAGATTAATTACTAGTAAACATTTTTCTTCTCCCACAGGGATGTACCTTTGTATCAGACAGAATACAACTTTCAGATATTCCTTCATCTCTCGTCCAAACAGTTGGATTCCAAAAGATTCGCAAACTCCTGAATATCCACGCATTCATACCAAAATTTTACTCTAATGTAAACTTCTCAACTTCCAGGTTGAAATTAAAACCCTTACACCCTCAGTGGGATACTTCATTAGAACCCAAGATTCTTTCTTTCGACCAACCAGAAAAAAAATAAACATAATTCTTTTTTAATCCGGATTCTCTATTGTTGCTACCATACTCAGCATCTTAGGAATCTGCTATGTTTATTCTTAACTTCGTCCTATTCAAATCTCCCGCTGCAACAATTGCATAATTCCTTAAACCTTTTCTTTCCTGGGGGAATCTTTAACAGGAAGATTCTGTGGAAGTAAATAAGAGAGGAAAAAAAAAAAGAGATATATTTTTTTCTCTTCTTATATCACTTATTTATTACAGAAAATTTTCGATAAATTATATCCAAATCGTACTTAATTTATTTCTTTCCTGCTTATAACCTTTTTTTCTCTCTCACGCATGCGCAAATCGTTTTATACTTTCCAAAGTCGCGCATCTACTAACTATTATTCTGTTTCTTGAACTATCCCTCACTCTTTTCAATATAGCCATATCAGAACAACAAGTCCAAATCAAATCCCCTCTCTCTCGCTTTTTTTTAACCCAAAGCGATTTCATAAAGATTTTCACAAATCATTCTTGATTCTTCCATGCTATCCGAAAGTTTATTCTTTTATAAGTGTCCTCAAGTGAATTCCTGTAAGAAAATTTTTTTTTTTTTCTAAATTTATTTGTTTTTATAAATTCTTTCGTCATCTTAGATTTTTATTTACATGGTGATTAAGAGTAAAGTTTTAAACAGAATTTTTCCTCGCATCTTTTCTTTGGTGGATCAGGTGTACAGTTTGAAATCTTGTTTGATAATCTAAAATTTGCTCAAATTTTCTTTTCTTTTTCCGAGAACGATAAATTTTAGTATTTCCTTTGCTTCAATTTAGACCGTTTTTGATATCGGTTTAAAAGTTTTCCGTTACTACAGGAACTAGAGCACCTAAAACCAAACCTTTTTTTAATTTTTTTATTTTTTAATTTTATTTTGTGTCTTTTTAACAACACTTTGAATAACATCTTTCAGAGCTTTATTTAGTCAAGTGGAACTAATTACGTCGCTCGACAGTCATGTCGCATTTTTTTTTCTTCTTTGAACACTTAATCTATGTCATTATTTGTTAGACTCATGTTATTATTTTAGCTCTTACAAGGGTCTTTTTCTTATTTAAAAAGTATTTTTGCACTACTTACCCGGTTCAAATTTTTTAATTTTCTATTATAAATTTACATTACTTTCCTAGAGCATTTTTAATCGCAGCACCGGTAAGCCTATTTTTTCCTTTTTACTTCTTGGTTAATCTTGAATTTCTTCATTTTGTTATCGTTTATTCACACAAGCTATAAAGTAATAATAAATATTAGTTGACGGAAAAGATTGCATTTTCGATAATGAAATAAAATATCAAAATATCAATATTAATAATATAATAATATAAAAATAATAATAAAAATAATTAAATAAGAACGATAATAAACGATCACACTAATAAGAACGGATAGAGTAATGACTCGACCCTAGAACTTAATTTTAATTTTCCTTGTTTATATTTTTTAATTGCTACTCCGTTTCTTTGTTTTAGTCATACACCAAATATTTTTGATTGACTACTCAAAGTTTTTAATTTGTTGTTCCAAATTTATTATTCTCATTGATCTGTAGGAAGCTGAAAACTCTATTTTTTGTTTTAATGTTTTTTTTTTGTTTTTTTTCTTGCTCTTTCCAACATTTTTCAATCTAAACTAATGATATAAACCTTTACACTACTCTGCGAACTTATCTTCGCTTACAAAACTTTAACCACTATTATAAGTTTCAACTTAAAAAAATTTTATATAGTTGCTAAATATTTATATAATATTTGCATTATTTTTTTTGTTTTCAATAAACTCATTGCATTAATTTTCACCGGACCAAGAAGAGTTTATTATATGAAAAGTCATTTTTACTCGATTTAAATCATGAGAGAATTTTGGATTATAATATTTTATATTTATCATGTAATATTTCATTTTTAAATTCATTTTTTTATTTGTTCAAAATTTGTTTATAGCATCAATTTGAGATCGGTGGGCTTTGTGTAAGCTTGATTCACATTTGCAACAATTCCTATATTTGTATCACATTTAAAGAAATGATGTGCCTGGAGGTGTAATAAAGAATTGAAGAATTTTGACTTCAGTCGTGGAATTAACATTCATACATTGCTCAAAAATGCATTGAGAGTTGGACATCGAGTTAGTGGAAATATAAGAAATTTATCAGTCCTCCAACTGAAATAGAATCGGGCGGAACATTCCCTTTTTGGCCTTTTACAATAAATTACCCTTTTTGCTGAATACAATATAAAATCTATTATTAGTTAGAACATTTGAAATAATTTATATATTTGTTACCAAAATTTTATTTTTTTAAAGTGTGCCCGGTTGACCTCCTTTATTACATTTACAATAAATCTATAATAAAGACATATCAGAAAAGGACTTTTCAAACATCAGTAAAATATGAAACTGTAAATACATTTTCATTAAATTGTACAATCAAAGAAAATTTATAAACAAATAACTTTTCCGAATCTTTAAAGTCTTTGTTTTAATACATAGGAAAGAAGATATCCACCGCTTTTCTATCAAAAAAAAATTTTACCTTTCCATTATTCACACAAAATGTTTGAGAAATTGGATCTTCTTCTTTAACTTGGTAATAACAATCTTCGTTCTGAAATTATACACAAAATTTCAAATACTAATATTTAACAGATATAAAAAGAAATTTAAAAAGTCTGTAAACAAAATATATAAATTCATCATCTCCTCTATAGAACTAAAACAACAAGAATATCCAAAGCTTATACCCCATTCGAATGTTTTGAAAGCATTCTTAAAAGTTGGTAATCTTATTCTTTCCCGAATAAAACTTTTTACCTTTGAAGTGGGGCTGTATTATTAGTACATAAAAATCCTACTTATAATTTAATAAGAAAGAATTGTGGAATAGTAGAATAAATTACAATCTTTTCAATTTTGCAATGTCCAACAGCAACGAGAGATTTTTCAACTAAAATATATATCCTCAGCACACTCAAGGTAAGTTTTCACGTAAACACAGCTTAATTTAAACACACTCTCTTTCTATTGCCATTCAGCCCAATTTTAACAAATATCAGAATTCCATACACAATTGTTATATATTTACATCTTAAACTTTTAAAAACATAACTTACAATAATGTCTGTAAGCCTTTAAAACATTGACAGCATCTAGTCTGAGACTTATTGCTTTGTGATATCTTCTTTAAACCGAAACTTCTCTCTCCTACAATCTGTTTCCCCCTAAAGATTATAATCTTAACTTCTTAAAAACCTACTCTACATTTTGGAAGCCTAATAATAACACATCTCACGAACTTCTATAAATTTTTACCACTTTTCTTGCTTTATTCATGAGATAATCCTTACATCCTTCTCAAGAATCATTCCATTTTCTCCAAAGAGACTCCCTATGGACATATACAAACATTTAAATTCTCCTTAACCAGGTTACAAGGAGTAAATCATATATGCTTGTTCTTTATTCTCAATTCTGCACATCACGCAACAAACTCATTGGCAATTTAATCCTTAACTCTATCTATTACATAACCTGATGACTTTTTGAAAAGGTAGAAATTCCAACTCAACTCACTTTCTCTTCCAATGTTGTAGCTTCAATCTCTCTGTCCCAAAATAACACACACAGATTAAATCACGCAACATTTTATCTTCTCCACAGGGCTGTACCATTGTATCAGACCAAGAATACAACTATTCAAGATATCTATCCCATTCCTTCGTCCAACAAGATATGGATTCAAACAGATCTACGAAAACTAACCTAGAATATCACTCATTCACATACAAAAATTAAATTTTAAACTAACCTAATGAACATCTCAAATCCAGGTTAGAAATAAAACCCTTACAACCCACTCAGTGGATAACTTCATTAGAACACAATACAAAACCAAACACATCATACAAAACCAGAAAAAATAAACATACATTCATCTTAATTTAAATATGAGGAAATTCCTCTATTGGTATGCTACCACAAATACAAACTCAGCATCTTAAGGAATCTGCTATGCTTTATATTTAAAACATTCGAATCCTATATTCAAATCCTACCTGCAAACAACAAATTATGCAAATAATTCCCTTTAAATTATTCTTTAATACAATTGCCCTTAAAAGCTTTATAACAGGAAGATTCATTGTTGAGTAAATAAAAAGAAGGAGTGTAAAAAGAGATATTTTTCCTCTACTTATCACACAATTATGCTCATACAGAATATTCGAAAAAAGTAGATCACGTTTATTTATTTCCTTTCTGCTATATTCTATTTTCTCTACGCATAAGCGCAAAATACGTTTTATCATCAAATTTAGAAGGAGTTTATCTACTAAACTTTTATTTGTTTCCGAGCTAATCCTGATCTCGGTCTTTGAATTCTACCGGAGTCAGAAAAACTAACAAGTCAAGATAAATCACCTTCCTTCGCTTTTTTTTAACCCTAAAGCGATTTCAATAAGATTTCACAAATCAATTCTGATTCTATCCATGCTATACGTAAAGTTATTTCCTTTTAATAAACGTGTCCTCGTGATTCATGGTAAAGAATGAGGTATTAATAAGAATCGGGGGAAAGTTCGTATAACCATATCTTGTTGGATTATTTAAAATTTGCTCAAATTTTCTTTTCTTTTCCAGAGAATCAAAGTTTATATTCCTTTGCTCAAATTTTTTCAGAGAAACGTGATAATTTGTTTTATAAGTTTTTCCGTTACACGGACTAGACAGTTTAAAAACACTTTTTTATTTTTTTTATTTTATTTTTTATTTTTTAGTGCTGTCTTTTTTACCACACTTTTGAATGAACTACTTTCAGAGCTTTATTATATAAGTGGAACTAATTACGGTCGCTCAGAATGTCATGTCTTTTTTTTTTTTCTTTGAAACACTTAATCTATGTCCTTTTTATTTTATTCTCTTCACACTTTAAATTGACATTTTACGTTTGGGTATATATCAAGTGCAAAAAGCCTTCTTCGCATAAACTTACCGGGCAAATTTTTTAAATTTTTCTATTTAATATACATTTAACATTTAATTTTTAGAGCATTTTTAATCTGTAGAAGTAGCCTACTTTTCTTGTTCTTCGAGCAAATCTGATATTCTATCATTTTTGTTATAAGTTTTAGTTCTCAGCTAAAGTAATAATAATATTAGTGGACGGTGATGGTGAATATATAATGAAATAATAATAATAATAATAAATAAAAAATACATATAACTAATAATAATAAATAATAATAATAATAATAATAATATATAATAATATAATAATTAAATAATAATATAATAATAATAATAATAATAAAATTAATAGGGACAATTTTAACAAATGCACATTATCTCATTAATTTTAATTTTTGTTTATATTTTTTTATTGATACTCCCGTTCTTTATTTTTAGTCAATACATAAATTGAGATGATTGTAAAATGTGTTCGTTGTATTTGTTGTTCTAAAAATTTCTTATATTGAATATTTTTTCTGTATATCACTATCTTCATTTTTGTCTATGTGAATATTCTATGGTAATTTTGTAACATAGTCTTTAAATTTTATTATTTAAGGTTCATGAAGATAAACTGTTAAACTACTATTTCAAACTACTACACTCTCAAACGCTTCGAAACCATAGTAATAGTTTCAACTTAAAACTTTCATTGATTTTATATTTATATCAATAATTTAAGCTCACTTTTTTTTAGATTTTCAAATAAAAATCTTATGCACTTAATTTAAATCGGACCAAGCAGAAGAGTTTTTATATTGGTTAAAGTCAGTTTATTTTTTCTTTTTATACGATAATAAGTAATTTTCATAAAATAATATTTGATATTTTGTAGGCCTGGCATATCTATCTAAAACTTCATTTTATTTTAATTTGTAAAATTTGTTAATATTTTTTTTCATAAAATGTTAAATGTATATACTTTATTATACGTTGCCCACTTTTGAGATTTATTCTTTATTCTATTTATTATTTTATTATAGTTTTTCAGGCACCTAGTATACCACGCTCAGTAAACGTGATGCAGTTTCAGATGGCAAAATATATATTCTAATCCTACAAGACCTATACCTATAAATCAGCAAACAGAAAGTTTTAGGGCGATATATTAATATATATATATATATATATATATATATATATATATATATATATATAATAAATATTATATATATACTATATATAATATATATATACTCTATAATATTTATATATATATATATATATAATAGTATAATTATATATATATTATATATAATTATATAATATAATAATAATAATACCTATACATAATATATACTATATATATATATATATATATATATAGTTAATATATATATAACATGTATATATACTAAATATACCTAAATATATATATATAATAATATAACATCATAATACACATACTATACTTATTTATATATATATAACTATCAATATTATATATATTCTTCCTTTATCTACCTTTTTTTCCCAGCTGGGGTAAGGTGTGGGTGTGATCAAATCGGAAATAAAACAGAAGAATATGAAACAAAAAGTTAAGAAAAGAAAGACCAGAACCTTACCACAGGCCTCTCTGTAACCATTAATATAGGATGAGAACTGTACACAGAACAGAAAAATCCACCTACGAGTTCTTACACTGGGACAGGGAGGACACTCACAATGGTAATAGTCAATGTGGGGTATATATCCTTGGATCAGCGTTGGAGACCACAACCATGCCATACCAAAACCAGCCATTCAACTCCTATTATGCACCTTTATTCTCGCACCTTTTGCCAAACTAACATTTCTCTCCTTCAGACACATTCGTTCTTACTGACTCAATCCAACTTTTTCTTTCGATCACCCAGCCGGTCGGTTTCCAACACACTCTCGCCACTATACATCAGCTTAACCAACCGATCTACATACAGTCTTCCTTATCAACATGACAACCAATCTCAACTACATTTTATTTATTCTCTCAATTTATACACCTTTCTTCACACACACACACATCTCTAAGAAGTTTCATTCCTCATTTTATTAATTTCTTCTCAACACCTAGCATGCCCTAAGATTGTCCATCACTGAACAATTAGAACATATAGCTCTATACTTCTTATTACCAGACCATAGTACATCGACTACTATACCATAACACAGGTAACACATAACCTCATTAAGTACCCTAGCGCACTCAGACATTAGTCCTTTACAATTCACCAACGAATTTACAATTGCACCATGCAACCTTTCCTGCCATTTACACTATAACTTCCTCTACACTCTGCATTCATCCGTTCCCTTTTCACATCCAACATATACCTAAAATATTTAACTTCAGATACTTGTTCCAGCATAGCTACATATAACATAATTCACACTGAGGACTGTCCTATCACAACCATAACTTTACTCTTATGCTACATTTACTATTCAAACCCCTCCTTTATACACCAACTCTGCCAATCTCTCTACCAATCTCATACAAACTCCTCTTCAGATTCGACCACACAAAACCAAAATCATACGCATATAATAGGTAAGGGCAACCCTCTCGCACTCCTTAACTCCAATTTCTCACATCCAATTCTATATCCATTTCCTGCCACCCAAAACCTCTAATATCTTTCAATAACCCCCCTCATATACATATTAAATATCTATGTATGTATAACACAAACCCTGCATCACTCCGCTATTAATACTAAACCAATATTTTTGATACCCATTTCAATAATAATACAACACCATACATATTGTCATTAACATACTTTTTGATTCATTCAGAAAGCTACCAACCACACCATATTTATATAACAACCTGCTTATAGAGCTTCCCTATTAACACTATCATGCGCCTGTTCCAAATCCATAAACCTAACTACAATTTATTCTTTTTCTCCTCATTTTCTCAATCATTTGTTTCAATGTAAAAGATTGGATTACACATTTTCTACCACTCCTAAAACGCACTTGTTCTTCCCATCAGTCCCTTTAGCACACCCATTCTTATCTAACAAACCAGCATATATCTTCACTTCAACAAACACTCATAAAACTAATTCCCCTATATTTCAAACAGTTCCCCTCCATTACCCTTATATAAAAGTGTACTATTACTCTCCTCCAATCCCTCGGGACTATACCTCCATAAATGCTTTATTACAACAACTTCCAAATCTAATCCATCACCATCCTCGACTCATTTTCTTGATCATTTCCACAGTAATTTCATCTATACCTGCAATTTACCAACATTCTTTCAACTTTCTCACTCTACCCTATTATCCCCATCTTGGCTTAATCAAACCAGTAATATTCTTAATCTATACAGCGATTTACATTCTTCAAAATATTAATCAATCTACCTATCTCACCTCCTCTTGCTAATAACTCATCCCAAAATACCTATTTCTTCATTGCATTTAACAACTCCACACACATTCACTATAACCTTCATCAATAATACTGCCAACATTCATAGCAGATTTTCGAAGCTGTTCTTTATCCACTCCCTTACCAACTCCATTTCATAGTTAACAAAAACCATCCCTATTCTTTTTCATGAGGAGTTACTATATTCTATTCTTAAACTTTTCGCGCTCTATACATCCGAAGAGGCTTCCAATTCCTTGTTAGTCCCCATCTCATACCTCCTTCAAACTGTTTCATCATCAATCACTCTTTTTTCTCCTATGATATACTTTACTATTTTTTTTTCTCCTATATAATTCCACAAAGCAACGTTTCATTTTGAAAAATCTTCATCATTTGCTTTAGTACATTCAACTTTGTGGCTTATTTCTATTTTTACTTTTAAACCGCTTGCATTCACCTCTTCATTCCACATCTACTGTAACATCTTACTTTTACTTTAGGCACCTCCGCATACTTCTTTTGCCTGCTAACAATTGCTTCTCAATTTCGCTCCCAGATTTGTTCAGTTCAACTTGTCTCACATTCACAAACCCATCTGTATTTATACTTGCGAGCGACGTAATCTCTACAATACATTATCTTATTCACCAAAACAGACACAAAAAAAAAAAAAAAAAAAAAAAATATGTTACGAAAACTTAACTTTTCACTCTAATTTTACCCACTTCCTTCCGTAATCACTTCCTCTCCATCAACCCACTAATTAAATTTGTACATAGAAAAAAATAATGATACCGATAATCCCATTCCTAACCTACTGATTTTTTAAAACAATCTTTCATCACATACTTCAACACTTCTTCACAAACAAAATCAATCATATTTTTCACTTCAAATACCATCTCTACCTACCGCACTCTAGTAAGTATACTTATGATTATTCTTGTGTTTAAAGAAAGTATTATTTACACACATACTTTCTCCTCACAGAAATCAAATCACCTTCCTACCATTCCATTTTCTCCCAACACAAACAAAAAAAAAACCAACCACAACAACAAACACCTGTAATATAACAAAAGAAAACCCATACAATATTTTTTAATCATCACAATATTCAAAAACATTTCAGGTCCCCACAAATACATAATAACCCTGAGCTCTTACTACCCCCCTCGAACTCAAAAAATCATTTAGCATCAGCGTTTCTCAACTGGGGGGTCGGGAACAAAAGAGAGAGAGCCGCAAGTTAGATAATACGGGAGGGTCTGGTGGTCAAAAAAAATAAATAAATATTTAATGTACGAAAAACAAAACAGCTTTCATTAATGAATTATAATCCACAAATGTTAACACAGTTT
>JABUQX010046388.1:0-5000 GCA_015478945.1 Trachelipus rathkii
CGGTGTGCTTCGTTCAGTTATCGTTTGGGTGTTTAACCGTTTCATATTTATCGTGAAATAACTTTAAAGCGTTTTCGTGCGCCTTCATATATATATATGTATATATATATATATATATATATATATATATATATATATATATATATATATATATATATATATATATATATATATATATATATGTGTATATATAATTATATTATTAATATATATATAAATTATATATAATATATATAAATAAATATATATATATATATATATATATATATATTTATATATATATATATATATATATATATATATATATATATATATATATATCTTTCTTAAAGTAAGAACAATAATAATAATATAATAACTAACAACTATAATATATATATATATATATATATATATATATATATATATATAGTTGTGTTTAAAATAATATTTGGTGTTTAATAATATATTTTTTAAAGTGTTCAAAAATTGCCCAAGTAAGTGAGTTTGCTTTGAAATATTATAAAACTTGCGTTACTTGTGTCTTGACACTATTTATATTTTATAAACTTTAATCATAACTCTGAGTTATATATGATTTTTACTTTTAATATATGTTAGAATAAAATTATTTTATTATTATATGTAGTTTTCTTTATAAAATATTAGTATATTTTACATAGTTCCTCTCTCTCTCTCTCTCTCTCTCTCTCTCTCTCTCTCTCTCTCTCTCTCTCTCTCTCTCTCTCTCTCTCTCTCTCTCTCTCTCTCTCTCTCTCTCTCTCTCTCTCTCTCTCTCTCTCTCTCTCTCTCTCTCTCTCTTATGACAAGAATTCACTTTGCACAAAGGTCCAATACAACGAAACCATGATATATAGTATTTTTTGTTATGAAAACTCTAGTACTTGTGCCGATTTCAATGACATTTTTTTATATAATCAAATGTGACATCAAGAATACAACCATTACAATAACCAAAGTTATAACATTTATAACATTTTTTTTTTTTACTATTGGTTCGGTTAGTCTCGATGTACCAAACGTAAAACAGATCATTCCCTGGTATCAAGTGTTTCACAGTGAAATACAAGACTCATATATTCAGGTTTATCTATTGTAAAGATGCATTTGAACTTTCAGATGTAATCAACACCTATTTGGTGGGTTCAAGGGTCTTACAGATCTATTCCATAATGGACTGGGATGGTACCTCTTCAAGTCTCTAAAAGTAGTAGATCCACCTCTGCGGATAATGCAGAGGAAACCAGCATAAATATTATAGAAGTTATATAACTTTTTGTATTGGAACTATTTATATTTTGCAAACTTCAATCATAGATCTAGGTTCTATCTTTTACCTTATAATAAAATTATTTTATTATTATATGGTGTTTTCTTTAAAAAAAATACTAATATATTATACATAGTATTTTTTATTATGCATCGAAAAAATGATCCCCGACTCTCTCTCTCTCTCTCTCTCTCTCTCTCTCTCTCTCTCTCTCTCTCTCTCTCTCTCTCTCTCTCTCTCTCTCTCTCTCATGACACGAATTCACTTTGCACAGAGGTTCAATACAACGAAACCATTCTCGAATTGCATCCTCAGGATGAGCAAAGTACGAGTTGATTTTTAGTACACGCTCCATCATCAGGGCATGTTTTTTGTCCACGTCTTTAAGGCACATAAGGTACTAAAAATTTCTTGCACGATCAGTTGCCTTTGGATGTGATTTTATCCAAAACCATCCTAGTTCGTAAACTTTCATTATTATATTTACTATATTTTGAAGAACTTTGCTTGGAAGTTTTGTGAGAACGTATCACCATAAGATCCTGTTTACTTTTGTTAGCCATCTGGCATGATGAAGGGTGCCTGGATATTTCTTGGCTATTGATGGCGATATATTCCTTAATTTTATATCAATACACATTTCATATAATTATTTTTGGTCCAGCTCCACCAACTCTTCCAGTGTTAACTGGAGTCCCATCGCAAAAGAATAGCTTTAAGGGAAATATCGCTATTAGAATCAATTAAAAAAGTTATTACTTCATCAGTGATACATCGGGCCTTGCCAGAATCTGGTGTAACATGAGTCATGTAAATATCATCATTTTCTTTTACAATAACATAATGTTACTCCAATTCAGTTCCATCTTTTCTTTTAGTTTGATGTTTTCTGCCGACAGATCCAATGCATTCAATTTGTGTGTGTTTTAATTTCATTCTGATGGCATTCGTTTTACCAACACGCTTTTTCTTTCTTTCAATTTTTTTTCTTCTCCAACATATTACATTCATTCAAAATCCCCAAATTCTTTAATGTTGCATTGATAGTGGCAGCAGTTTCCCTATAGCTTGCACGAAACCTATCAACTATTATTGCTAAATGTTTATACACAAATCATTCTGAGAATTTTCCCGAAGTTCAAATTCTGGATGAAATTCTTCATCATTTCCGCTTTCCTATATTTAAAATGTATCTTATTCCGTAACATCAAAGTTTAATCATGTGTTGGTTGAAGGGCCACAAATTTCTACGGCTCGGGTACTGCTACTGCTGCTGCTGCTACTGCTGCTTTAACCAAAACCACTGCCCGGACTTACAATTGATTCAGCATTTACCCTTCCAATTTCCCTTACGTCCTTATTCTTACACCTGTTACTGCTTTATCAATTGTTCAAAGTTGGTTTTCCTTTGTTTTTGACCTACAAGGGATTCCTATTCAATGAGAGGTATTCTAATTTTGCATCTACAATCAATTCATCAAATTTTATATGATTACAGTTGTATGCGCAAATGTCAAGCATCTTTTCATATAATTTTACTTTGCTTTCAAACTCATCTTTTCGTATCTTTTTTGTGATTTAATTTTGCTTTGAAGCTGAATCTAAAAGTCTTTACACTCTTAAATATATTCCATCAAGTGTTATGAGTGGAATGAAAAACTTTCTTCAGATGGATTCCACGTCCCTAACAACAATTCTATAACCATCTTCAGCGGTTATTGAACCTTTTGTGTTAAATAGATAATGCCATACAATATCTGCTTTTGAAGGAATCTTCGAAGGCTGAAATTCACTTGGATGTCCAAATATTGAATTGTAAGTTTTACTTCTATTGCACATTATTAATATTAAAAAATAAACATACTATTTGCATAAATAATAGTATCTAAAAAAGTATATATATTATATATATATTATATATTATATTAATATATTATATGATATATATATATATATATAATATATATATATATTATATATATATATATATAGTATAACAAATATATATATAAATTATTTTTAATATATAATAGATATATATATATATAAATATAATATATAACTTAATATAGGTATATATATTTTAACTATATATATAAAATAATATAATAGTAGATAATCACTAAATAACTAATCATACGAGAAAACCAATTAATAAATTATAATTAAATAATATATCCTCAAATATAATATAATAGTATAATATATATATTAATATATAGTACGAGAGGACTATCACTGTAAAATCTAATAAAACACGGTCATTCCCAGGCATATCTTACCCTAAAGAAAATCTTATGACAGAAGGGAAATTTTTAAAAAAGAAGAAATATAATATCCCGTTTAACTTTTATTGGATTACTTATACCATATAAGATATAAAAAACATTTAAAAATGTCATTTTGAAAACGTCACGCCATAAGTCCTAACACCCATATATTTCTATACTATCATACTTAACAGTATTATTAATTTTGATTATTATATATTAATAATATATATATATATAATATATAATATATATATATATATATAATATATTATATTATATATATATATATTAATATATATTATAATATATATTCTCAAAAACTAACAATAGCTACAAGGAAAAGAAATACATTGCTGGAATGCTGGTAAATTTTACCGAGGAAACTGTGAAAAAAAATCTCAAAACTACAATAGCTACAGGGACAAAGGAATACATTTTTTGGAATCCTTGTAAAATTTTAATAATGATAAATGGTAATAAAAAAAATAAATAAAAATAAAATAATAAAAATGGCTTTTTTTGGGGGAGCTCGAGCCGGCGGGGGCCATAGTATATATATATACTATATAAAGTATATAATTATATATATATATTATATATAATATTATATATAGGATACTATATATATATAATATATATATTACTTGTAAAGGTATTACAAGGATATGTTAGGGGGCTCGAGCCGACGGGGAACACAGGGGGGGACGTTTTCCATACCCCGTAGGGGAGGAACCCCCGCGACACACCAAATACCAAAGAGCGGGGTTCCGGAGACCTCCCGGAGGGGGGAAATAGTCGTACCCCTGTCTTTTCCCGGAAGGCCGAGAGAACCCCGACTCCTGCCATCGGTGCGGTATAACCCTTGGGGTATTCTTTAGTTAAAAAAACACACAAAAACAAATTTACTAGAAAGTCTATTTATTTTAAACGAGTAACGCAAAAAAAAAATTTTTTTCCCCCATTCTAAATAGGCTTCTACTCATATTACTATAATTATGAACAATAATTTTTTTTTCGCAATAAAATTTTGCCAGGATTCTAAAAATGTATTTCCTTTTCCTGATGCTATTAATAATTATTATAATGATTTTTTTTATTTATTTATTTATTTATTTTTTTATTTTTATTTTTATTTTTTTATTATTTTTATTTTTTTTACATTTTCCGCATAAAACAATATATTTGACATATCTCACATAACTCATGTTTTATTATATTGCATTCTTGGAGAAAATTTAATAAAACAGATTCGTTTCCTGTTATTTTAAAAATATCGTCAGGTTTGATCTACGAGTTAAAGCTACGCAAAGGTATGGCTAAGCTAAGACAAGCCTAACTAACAACAGTCAATAAATTAATAATAAGTTTAAACCGCATATTTTCAAATTCAATGTGGAGTTTAAAAAAGTGCGAAAAGAAGTCTTTTTTTTTATAAAATTATAAAAATAATAATGTTT
>JABUQX010046389.1:0-38194 GCA_015478945.1 Trachelipus rathkii
AGAATGGGATGTTATGAATAGGATAAATCTACACGGCGGCGTTATATAAGGCTGCTGAAAAAACTTGATAAAAATGAGTAGCCTTATGAACAAGTGCTAGGGGCTTTGTAGTGGAGGGGTGGAAAGGAAAGGCTGTAAATGAGAGAAAATATAGGAAGGTACTGGAAGTATGATTCCTTTGTCAATATGGAGAATCAGGATGGAATTATGATAGTCGTCAGTTGGGTAAAGCGGATGTACACACAGTTTGTAAGAGTTCGTCGCGTGGAAGACAACGGCTCTAGAGTAGAGGGTAAGGAAAAGTGGATTGAGTGAGAAATGTGAGTTTGGCAAAGTGAGTTGGCAAAGGCCGAAGAGGAAAGGTGCATAATAGAGTGAATGGCTGGCGATTCACTCTGTTCGTACATTGGGATTTGGATGAAATAAAGGCTGCCGATTCATAGGAGGACCTCAGATCTTCCTGGAATTTTCGGCGAGCCCACAGGGCCCCTTACAGTGGGGGAAACCCAACCAACCAATCACGAGACTGTGTGGTTGACGCAGAATCAATACCTGGCATCAGTGCATGGAAATCGCTGCAATCGAACCCTTTAGATCTGCGCGCACGAGGAGAGATGTGATTTTTGATTTTCTACACATCTTGCACACCGCAGCTCTATCATTTACGGTGAGTAGTAAGAGGATTGTCTAATCGTCTCTTCCACTTATAGTACCAATTCAAATATTATCTGGACTCCTCCTGTGATGCTCTGCGCACCCCCACTCCCACATCAGTGGGATAGAATTGAGAATGATATATATGATATATATATTATACCTTTATATACTACTATAGTATATATATAATAATATATATAAATCATATATGTGACCTTCATCTAATTCTGTGAACGTCTCTCGTTGTGACCTCTCTAATTATATT
Organism: Trachelipus rathkii; assembly: GCA_015478945.1. Taxonomy (NCBI): domain Eukaryota; kingdom Metazoa; phylum Arthropoda; class Malacostraca; order Isopoda; family Trachelipodidae; genus Trachelipus; species Trachelipus rathkii. Next base: position 923 of record JABUQX010046389.1, read on the forward strand.
ATATATATATTATATATTACTATTATAATATTATTATAATACTATATATATATATATATTTTAAAATCATTTATCATCTATCTGTATATCTATTTACTCTATATATAGACTTAATATTACTCATCCATTTTCCTATTGTTACTCTCTCTTCACCTTCTTACCATTCGTTACCTGCCCCAAGATTGGGGTCAATTTGTGAGGCGCTGCTGTGTTCCACTCAGCATCGGATAATGGAAACCAAGCAGTAGGTATGATTCACAGCGACACACAGCCTTACCTGTGAACCGCCTCCCCTCTGAGTAACTCATTATAATGACCTTAGTGAGACCTCGTCCACATGAACTATGAAAAATCCCACTCTCTCTATCTGATGATTCTTGGGTTTCTGAGAGAGATGAATCACATGGTAATGTCCGCTCAAATGTAAGGGTTCTCCCCCTGGCCCAGGTGGGCACACAACCATGCCCCCCATACAAAACATCGCCATTCTCTCCTATCATGTCCACCTTTATTCTCGCCTCTGCCAAACTCATTACTGTGACCTTCTCTCTGTTGACAACTACAATTTCTCACGATTGAAAGACTGTTCTTTACAAAACCATATATCAGTCCAATCGCTTATTACCTCTGACTGTTTCATCTTTCCGTCCACTCCGTGACCTCCTCTCTAGAATGCTGCTACTCATCAATACGTGACCTACCCCATCTTGTCTTTCCCTCTGATTTTTCATTCTCTCACTCTGATATCTATTCACCAGACGCTATAACTTCTTTACACGCGTTGAGACACTATCTATTCCATGTTCCATCTTTCCACATGGACCTCTTCATGTTAAAACTCACTAGCAAGGTAATCAATAGTTTCTCAACCTCAGGTTTTTCATTTTTTTTATATCTTCTCTCATTGACGACCTTATCTCTATTACTTAGTGGATAAAGCTCCCGGTCATTGTTACTCAGCGACGCGGAGTCCAATGTTCGAATCCCGCTGATGGAGAGTAAAATCTCCTTTGACTCATTCATTTAAAATCTAAGCCAACGACCCCTCCCCCTTTCATTTCTCCTTTCATTTTGAAAAGACGTTCAGTCCTAACAACAAAAGCTTACGCTAAGGCAGGGAGGCTCTTGGAGCATCTAACTTCTGATTTTTCTTAAATTTCTAATTGGAGTACGAAGAACATGGTTTGTTTTCAATATCTCAAAAACTCAGTTCCCTTTATCCTTACTGACCGACATAATCTTCCCACACAAACTACAACACAACATCTTCTTCGAAAGAACACAACTCAAACCTTCGTCAGTCCTTTATCCCTTTCGACGCTCTCGGGACATATATGTCCCACAAGAAAATAAAATTTCATTTTGGGACAAATATAACCCAAAAAACATAGTATTATAAGGCTTACCGACATTTAGAAAGCTGTCTGTTCGGTGCAGACGTACGATTTAGCCCGATATTTGAAAAAAAATTATATCACCTACTACAGATAGAACGTACTTGTTTCTGCAAAAGTCAAAAAAATGTTAGAAAGTATCTTGTTTTTTAATTTGCTTTTATTATTTTTTTCCATGATTTCATACTAAAATAATGTGTGTAACATGTGTTTAAACTATCTCTCAAGAGTATATAATAAATTTAAACTCTAAGACATTTAGAATATAGCTAATTGAGAAATGACTTCTATTGGTATCTTATTATTGTCCCTTGCCTTGCGTGTTTATGTCCTGGGACGTATTAATTGGTCCGCTTGTTGTCGCCTGTCAGTAGTATGTTTGTGTGTTATACAGTGTTGCAATTGTATTAAATTTTATTACTACGGCATGTAATATATATAATTTTGGTCACAATGAATATGAGGATGGCTTGCGACTTCTTATCGACACAACTCACATGCACAGACATTGCATCATCTACATCTATAAGTGTATCTTGATTATATTTGGTGTATGTGTGTGAGGTGTGGGGTTGGTTTGTTGGGGGTTGGGGTTATAGTTTGGTATATATTTTAGGTTGTTTTGATAGTGGTGATTGTATGTTAGGGATTGTTATTGTTTGCTAGGATTTATATAAGTTTTATTATAGTAGTAGTTAAGTACTGACACCTTAAGCTTGGGGTTTCTTTATCTACTAAGTTAAAGCAGTATAGTATGTTATCAATATATATATATATATTATCTCTATTATAATATATATATATATATAATATTTTATATTCTAATAATATATATCTTATCTCTATATAACATTAGTGCCTAATATATACAGTTTAATTGCCCTATTCCTGATCTACATTGTTTTTTCATCATTATTGAAGAATAATTAAGAAGTTTCATCAGACGAACTAAATTTATCAAGTAAAATCGCGAAACATGAGTCGAGTCACATGATGATGGAAGAAATGTATTGGAAGATGAAAGCATTCTGCACTCTAACAGTTAATGGAAAAGGATCAGAGTGGTCTGAAGTTAATTCATCTTTTGTTCCAAAATTTACAATTCCAAAATAAATGGGTTTGTACTTGCAAATATCAACAGGTAATAAACTTTTTGATATATGTTTGAATTTTCCCTAGACAGTTTTGGTTAATTTTCAGAACTAGTGTACAAATAATAGTGGTTAAAAATTATATGGACAGAAAAAAGACTTTTCGTTTCTCCCACAAGACTAGCGTTGGAGAAATAATGATATTTTGAGGTATTTGTCTAATTCACAATGGTTATGTCAGACTGCCAAAAATGGAATTGTATTGGTCTCTGAAGCAAACAGTACGTAATATTGCTATCAAAAATGCATTCAATTTTATACATAGATTCCTTTCTCCTTGTATCATCAAAGTCCATTTTTATGACCTGGACACTTGATGGAGTAATATTACACTTACTCATAACCTTAAATTATAAAATAGAAACTCTCAATTTCAACATTAACTATATGATTTAGGAAGAACAGCGTTACTATTACAGAGAAACGGCGAAAATCTGACAAGTACATTATGTAACACAGACGAAGCTATAGTCGCAATACACACCACACACCCATCAAAAAATGAGCTTTAATGAAAGCGATAGTTGGAAGCAATTACACACCATATGAACGCGAGAAACCGAAGTAAGGGTAAGAGAGACTGCTCACTAGACTGATGACACCAATAAAAAATAGAAAAAAAGGACAAAGACAAATTCACTCCTAAGACAATTGCTTACGAATGTCTTAGGAATCCATTATTGAAGATAAATCTTTCGCAAAATCCTATAGTGTCGAATAAAACTAATTGTATGAGTCCAATGTATATCTAATAGCCACACTATTCCTGCCTATTTATCACTATATAAAACTTTCCTACTACTACTCTTCATCGTTACCGTTATCCCTTACTCATCCAATAATATACACTAGTATATATATTTAATTTTAAAACTCTGTTAACCAGTACAATACTAATAGACTGCTAGTCCACCATCTATAACATAACTTTACAACATATATATATATACTAGGAGTGTCCCACTCAACAACCATAAACCTTACTCTATCTCACGAGTTATATCATTTCAAGCCTCACTATCCTTTAACACATATATATACACAACCTCTAGCCTATATAAAATATATCTCTTCACTACATTATCCTCTCAAACTCTCTTCAGTATTTACGCAACACGAACTACAGAGATACCAAATCGGATCCTTTAGCATTATTAAATAAAGATGTTCATAGTTAGTAGCAACCCTCCACGTCCACTCACAAGTTTTTCTCATCAGCGCATTTTATTTCTCACACAAATATCCAACAGTTTATTATTCTCTCATACCTATCCTATGTATGAACTAGTCCTACTACCGCGATTAGAATTTTTGTTATGCAATAATACTTTCTTTTCACTCTTAGATCCAAAAATTAATATGACAGAAAATCTTTGTGAGAACAATTCTTAACGGTAAGATCCTATTATAGAACATATCTGTAAAAATTCTGTCCTATAAGTCAGGTGTGCATTCTCAAGATATTTTGATATCGAAGTGAACGAGCACCTTATAAGAGGAACATCCTTAATTTAATCCCCACATATACAGCTGCCATATTTGAACAGCACTTTGTCCACTGTTATAGGCTAGTGGCGACAATATATGTCTCATCAAAATTTTTATATTCATAGATAAGGCAGACAACCGAAACGAATTTGGGGAAACATAATGTTTAATGTCCATCAAAAGAATTGCAATGGAAAAAACCATTTGTGTCAAGTTTCTAAACTAATCTGCAAAAGTCCGGTCGAAAGCTTCAGTTACTATTCATGGTTGCGTATATCCTTTTATCCTCGTGCGAATCTATTTATTGGACAATGAATAACTGAATCTACCAACATTCTCATAGAAGAGACAACTCTTAGCCACAGGCGAGAGCGTGGACGCGTGTTCTGGGTATAGTATCACGTAATACCTGCATGAATGGACGGCTGTTCGGCGTGCGATTGAGACTTCTATCTATACTGTCGCACGGTTGTGCAAATTAACCACTAAAAACATTATCACTATACACAATTAATTCTTGCCTATCACTCCATGGTGGCACCGCTCTTCATGCCATACGAGAGTCAATTTTTGTTTGTTTCATAATAGTAAGGAGAGTTAGCTGATCAACACTTACACCCACAGCGACATCTCTCTAAAACAGATAGAGTATCGAAGGACTTTTTTCTATCTATCAACCTTTCAACTTCATCACTAAACTCACCTCACTCCCAAATAACTATCTTGCACAACACATCCGTCATTGCTATTTGCACTTGCAATCACATTCTATCATTATACCCACTCACGATTACTAACATGGCAGCACTACAACTACTCTAGTGTCTCGCAATATAACGCTTCCATTCAAAAGGGTAGTCAAAATGACCACACCACGTTCTCAATTATCTACTCTCCTCTCTCTCCTACATCCTACCATTCTCTCAATTCTAAATCCTCCTCACTTCCCTCTCTCTCTCTCCTATCATACTCTTCCTCATCATCGTTCCCCCCTTTCATGTCTCTCTCTCTATCCTTATCCTCTCTCCTCTCTTACTTACTCCCTCAATCGTCTTCAACTCTTAGGACATTATCGGGGAGACAAGTCTGGAACACATGCACTCTTCGTTACTATTTCCCCAACACACCATTCTGACTCTTGAGCACTACTGCTATTTCCACGCCCTGGCGCCATAACGCTGGGCAATTAATTGACAACAAACTGTCAGACTCTTCGCAAATCTAATAACTACGACCATCGTTAGATATCGGCCGACACGCAATTCTTCTGATGAGAGAGATCATTTTCACTTATGTCTCATATCTGGTCTTTGCCCACCACATATAGTGAGAAATACTATAGACAGATTATACCATTGCTTCATACGATTTACTCACTCACTATATACTCCATATGCGCATGTTTATATAAATATATCCTCCTATTACTATAATAACTATCATCCGCAAAGAATAACCTATTTCACTTCTAATAGAGCAGATATACATCAAAACCCACACACATATCACTATCATATATTATCTATAATTATAATTCTTATCATTTTTCATTTGACTTTGATTAATAATTGAGATCCAGATTTTTCAGAAGTGTTCTTTATACCACATCCTAACAATCTTACACACACAAAATTAATATTCATATATATTATATATATATATTATAATATATATATATATGTTTATCCATTTTACAATCAAAGTATTATACAATAAAAGCACCATTTATTATCCTAAAGCAGATTCCCCTTATTACTATTCTTTAAGATACCTTAATCGACGCAGTATCCTACCCAGAACGAGCCTTACTACCTTTTCACACATGTAGGTCTCTCAATTCATCCTACCGTTTTACCAAACATGTATCATATTATTACGCTATCTTGGTTTTCTTATCCTACGTATATATATACTAATCTATATTATATGAGTAATTTTTATTTTTCTCATATATATATAAATATCCTATTATAGTCAAATTACTTATTCCACTTTTTGAAATCTATTACACATCACATTGTCACTTATTTTAGTTAATACTAGATAGTATTTCAATCCAACGTACTTAGTCTTATGATTATTACCTTTTAAACTGCTGAGCTTTTATCTAATCTAAACCCGAGTATTCATTATTCGCATCCAAAGTCGCTGTAACATTCTTACCTTTCCTACTTTATTTACAACATCCAGCTATACACACTTTAGTTCTCCTTATTGTCTACTATCTATATAAAACAATATTGCTTATCCTATCATTTATTGTACCCCCTAGAATTCTCATCAGAAAGTAATTTCTTCGTTAAATTCAAACTATATATATATATTAATATATATTTATATACCGATTCTTAGCTTGTACGATTGAGGCTAGAGCTGAGCTCTAATATCATTATACTTTAATTACCTAGGATTTAATTTAATATCTATTTGCTCTAACGATATTAACTTTCTCTAACTTACACTTTAATAATTTACACTATATAATATTATATACTTACCTTTCGATGTATCAACCGTATTCCTCTCACAATTCTACTAAAGTCACTACGTAGCGTCTCTACCTGTAGCATTACATATATATATAATTATATAGTATATATACAATATAATCATTATAATTATTTACATATAGAACAACAATAATAGATTATATACCGATAATTACCCATCTAAACCCCTAACATGATTTAATCCAATCTCACAACACACATACCTTCACATCTCCTATTCTTATCACAACCAAACACTAAAAATCAATCATACTTTTTCAATTTTATTATATAGTATATATTATATAATGTTATATTATATATTAAATTATGTATGATAACGTAGTGTTTAACGTAATATTTAAACAATGTATTTATTTTAATGACTTATGGAGATGATATTAGAGTTTATCATTTCTCGAATGAAATTTTAATGTCATTTACAGCTTGTCATTCTCTTTCTTTCTTATTCAAGGAAAAAAATAAAGTGTAGTAGGATCTACATTTATATCAGGAGATAACGTATTATCTCTATCCACTCTACAAAGTTCAAATGCAAACTTCTAAGCAAAAATAACACACATGATAGAGGAGTAGAAACTGCAATGTTGGTTTATAAGAGAAGTGTCACGCATATTAGTTATATTACATAGATATACGAGTATAATACACCACATACTATTCTACTCTTCACAAGAACTCTAAATCACCCTCACCTAAGTACCTCATTCTCATTTTCTCGTATCTGCCATCATATATATTTTATATAATATTATATATATATCCAAAACACTAACTAGTCATGATATATATATTAATATATCATTAATATAATTACTAATTTTATACTTTTTGATCCCTTATCCAACCATTCAGGTCCCCCAAAACTTCAATCTGGATTGTCACTTACTAACTCACTATACTACCTAATCTACAAGTAAACATACAATTTTACACAAGTATCGCTCAAAAAATCGAGTACTCACTTCTAATTCAGATCGTCATCCACTATGCTCAGATGGACCATTAACGTCACTAAAAATCAACACACCATACCTTTTAGACCTTTTTCAAAACCTTAAAATTTAACTAGCATTAAGAATTCTTAGGAACTTAGCTCGTATATATACATACTAATACAATCAAGAGTCTACCATAATAAAATGCCTATCTATATATATATATACTTGTTATATATATTAAATTATATTTATAGTTTTATACAAATTTAATTTGTATATTATAATTATATATATTATATACCTTCCTCAATGTATATAACCCTCTCTATCATTATCTCTTCCTTACACAAACAGTTAAACTTAACTGTTCATATATATACACACTAGACATTATCACAATCACACTAACCACTTAGAGAATTTCACACACTTTATTATTCCTTATTCAATCTTGATTTCAAGTCACAGCGTAGAGCAAATATCAAATAATTACCTTATGCAATCTATCCACTTTATCTAAAATACATAATACCATAGCTACCTGCTTATCTCCTCTTTACGCACTCATAACAATTTATTGCCTTTACTGACATTCCAATTATACATATACGATTCATACAATTTCGTATACTCACGAAAGTTAGATAGTTAACCCGTTATATGACTATATAATATAGCGATCATCATATATGAACCTTTCTCCCGAGTGAGCCTAATGTATTTAGTCATATTCCTTACTATAATAGTGCACAATAGAAGTAATATGTGAAGTTAAGGTAATATACTAGCCTATACCAACTACCTATTACCTATATATAATATATAATATAATAAATATATATATAGACTACCATTAGTCGCCTTATCACTATCGAACACGCACAAGACATATATAGATATATTATAATATATAATATATATATATATATATATATATATTTATATATATATAAATATATATAAATATATATAATATATATATAAATAATTATATAATATAATATATATTATAATACATATAAATATATAAATATATATATAATTATATATATAATATATATATAATACTATATATATATATATATATATAATATATATTATATATATATATAGTATATAGCGTATATATATATATATATATATATATATATAATATATATTATATATATATATATAAATAATATATATATATATATATATATAATATATATATAATATATATATATATATATATATATATATATATATAATATATATATAAATATATATAATACTACTAAAATATATATATAATATATATATAATCTATATAATATATATATATATATAATAATAATATTATAATAAATATATATTATTATATAATATATATATAATTATATATTATATATATATATATAATATATATTATATATTATTATATAATATATAATATAATATATATATATATATATTAACCCACAATGTCAATATTAGTGTTATGTAATTTATTACACTCATTTTGTAGTTTTCATTCTTTTGTTTAAATCTTACGACCATCGGCTTAGTAATAATTCTATATCTATGTCGGACTTTTAAAGAAACATTAACTATGAACTCTGTAATTGAAAACTATAATAATTTAATTTTTAAACAAAGAATACCGAAATATAATGTTTTAAATAATATAATTTAATTTACTGTTACATCATAAATAATAATAAGAATTTAAATTATTTATTATTATTATTATTATTATTATTATTATTATTATTATTATTATTATTATTATTATTATTATTATTATTATTATTATTATTATTATGTAATATTAGTAGTTTTAGTTGTTTTAATAATAATAATAATAATAATAATAATAATAATAATAATAATAATAATAATAATAATAATAATAATAATAATAATAATAATAATAATCATAATAATAATCATAATAATATCATAATAATAATCACATAATCATAATCATAATAATAATAATAATAATAATAATAATAATAATAATAATAATAATAATAATAATAATAATAATAATAATAATAATAATAATAATAATAATAATGAGAGTGAAAGTGGTAAATTGTAAAAAATAGCTTCTTTGCCCATGCATCATTGTTAAGATACAAATGTTTAAGATATTCAAGCGAAAAATGTTAAAAAAGGTTTCGGAATATATTTAATCCTGGGTTTCCCCCTTCAATGTTTACTACCACCTTATCCCACTGAGAGGACGTTTTCTTACCCTAAACCAGAACTATGAATCCTTATTCAATACACTCCTTTCATCAAGGTTTTCAGTTTTAACACTTTGTGTAACATATTCTTATTTTCTTTTTGTTATATTCAATAGTTTTCAAAGCTTAATCAACTTTCCTTCGCACTACTAGGTTTCACGTTCTTTTCAGCCATCTCTGTTCTGTAGAATTCTCTTCCATCTGTGTTTCCTGCTGAATTTAAATCTCCCTTACTTTAAGGACTGCTCATCTACGAAATTTGCTTTAGATGGTGACACTTTTGATGCTTTAATACCCCCTCCTTAAGTAGGGCTATGCCCGTGAATTGTGGTGAAAAATATAAAAAAAAAAAACAGAAAATTAAACGGAATAATAGGAAACTATGGGTGGGGAGGTCACGGTATGGGGAGGAGTTCTGGGGAGACGAGGTCAGAGCGAAGGGAGACCCCTGTCGACAGCGACTTCCCCTGCAAGCCGTAAATTCCCCAGCAACTTTATATCTTTGCGATTTTTTACCTCTAGGGTATTGTTTAACATTTCAAAATTTCAATTAAACTTTTTTGGGGAAAATTAATGTGCAAAATTCGTAAGTATAATACAAGAGTGCACACTCAAATTTTACCTTAAATAACGTAAATTCCGGCGCATCCATCTACCAATATTGTACCAGTACCCACTACCTTATTAAATGTATATGCCAGCAAAACTAACTTTTGAATCAGGACCCTGAAAGTTATATGTTTCCATAATATAACATAATTCAAATAATAAAAATTGACCTAATAGGGTAAAAAGAACACAAATAAAGATATAATGTTACTTCACTCCTTTAATAATAAAAATTAATGGAATTGTGACGTCATAGTAGATGGTAATTTAATGTCATAGTTGAAATATAATAAATAATATTCGAACCTATAACTGAGAGGGAATAGAAGTTTTTAAAGTGAGTCTAAAGACTCGCTTTAACCCACTGAGCCAAACGTGAATGAAGTATGAGTTTTTTGGAGTTTGAAGACGAGGGAAATTTTTTAAGGTAATCACACTCTCTCCTGGTTCAAGCCATATATGATCCAACTTGAAGTTAGGATAGAATAGAAAAACTCTCAATTAATGTATTTATGTATATGACATTTCTGGTGTCGAAAAAAAAACATATTGCTAAGTGCTTCCACATCCTCCATACAAGCAAAACAGATCTAGCCTTCACGTGCGATTTTCTATCCCTCTTCCCTAAGTGAAAAAATGACGTTGAAAAAAAAGGTTATCATTTTGAGACGATGGGAATACATAAAAAGTACTGTAACACGTGAACGAAATCTTCCAGGCACTGGCTATAATGAAGTATAAAAGAAAAACGTTGGAACCGCTGTGTAACCCTCGGCGCAATGGGTCATATTAATTAATATTGATTTTAGATATTAACTTTATGTTAAAAAAAATAAGTTACAAAAGTTATACTACTACATAATATAATCAATAATACAAATAAGAATACTCGAGTAAATTGAATATATTACAACATATCAGTATTTATAACAATAATCATATATATTAATTATTATACTGTAATTATAGAACATTAAACATATTTATTAATATATTATTATTATATTATATATTAATATTATATATTATATAATTATGGATATTAATATATATATTATATTATATAATATAAATAATATTTATAATTATATAATATTATTATATATTTATAATATATTATTTATAGTATATTAATTTATATAATATAAACATAATTAGGGATTTAGATAAAGGCGGATGGGTCAATGTAAATTATGATAGGAGAGAGACAATGGGAGATTTCTTTTATGTTCTCTCCAAGAGTAGATTATGCTAATGAGACCATGGAGGTAGAAATTAGAGGTTTAGGGGTTCAGAAGACGGAGGTGAATGAGAAGAATAAAATAGTGTTAGGTGCCTGGTGCACTCACCGATGAATAGTAGTTATTGGGCGAATCTATAAAAGAGAGTTATTTAAGAGGAATAGGTAAGTGAATGAGGGTATGACAAGTGATGGTTATAGGTAACGGGTTATTGAAAGTAATAATTTGTGTTAATAAGAGTTATATATAAGTTTAAGGTTAAGTGAGTTTGGCTGATGAGTCCGCTTACTGGTGATCTTGCTCATCTTCGTGAGTATTCATCTCGGAATTGACAATCTTTCGAGTGTGTGCGTATTCTAAATATAGGATTATATTGTTTGGATGAAAAGGAAATTGATGAGATGCACGTAGTTTCGTAATGATTTTAGGTAAAAGTTGTTGAATGTTTTTGAAGGATAAGGCTTGGTATGCAATTTAACTTTCTTTGTTAGATTGTAAAATGGAGCTAAGTCTTTGAGTGCGCTATTGATGGTTGCTAGAGGGTAACTTATGTTACCTTATGTGTTAATGAATATTTAAGTGATATATTAATCTGAGTGATTCAATGTGTTTTAGATTAACATAATCTTAAGGGTGTGGGTTAGGCTTAGAGAGAATAGAAAATTAATAAAATAGAGGAATGAAACATTTAGTGTTGTTTGTCTTGAATAAAGGCCAATTGAAGAGATTGTTATTTAGTCATATTAGGGAATATAGGATGTTAATGTAATAGTCGGTATTATTGATATTAATCGGTGATATGTAATAGTTGTGTAATTTATAGTGGAGAGAATTACTTGAGCGAAGACATATCGTGAGAATATAGAAGGAACACGGCGAGATTCAAGTAATAATAAGCTAGAATGTGTTATGGCGAGATGGAAGGCTATATTATAAAAAGAGAAGCGGATTTGCAGAAATAATTAGGTTTTTATTGAATTGGTGAGTGTGAGATACTTTAGGGTTAGAGAGACGCATATAATTTTTTAAAGTGTGTAAGTTTGAGAGGCTAGCGACAGTTATAATACATGTAAGATTTAGTAAATATTGTACACTACCACCTCAACACATATTATCTTGAAATAGAAAGGTAACCGTGATTCACCAGGTCACAGCTGAGAGCATAGGAGTTGTTATTTCGCGTGACGTACTATATTGAATCACGAGCGATTGATAAGAAGAGATATATATTGATAGTGTCTCTGATTAATTAATACTGCGCGCATCGTGATAAGAGTCTCTATAGACTAATATATATGGTAAGTATATTATGATATAAAGTGAGAATAGTGAGAAATGCTCATAATGTAAAAGAGTAGCGATTGGCACGGCCATTATACAATTTGCTTGTTTGTATGAGATGAAGAACCGACTTGAGCACGATTCCGATGTATGACTCGTAGTTCTAACAAGTCTATGATAAGATTTTGTGCAGAATTTTGAGTAGAGCAGACTCTCACGGGGTATTCTACGGATAAAGATGATCGACGAACGCGACTAGAAGAAAGCGATGCGAGTATGAGGGATATTAGAGAGGCGCAGAGAATGAATTGTATGAATTGAAAAAAGATGAGATAGAGTATTGATACTATGAGCTCATGGTTAATAGTATATGTTAACATCGCCAAAAGAATTACTGGAAAGAGAGAGACCAAGAAATTCAGCAGGAGAGAAGAAGAGCTATTTAATTATGTTTCAGCAGCACTTAAGTTTTTTATCAGCATTGCAACTTATGAGGAAAATAGTTGAGTAGTAGTGAATGAGTGAGAGAAAAATGGTTCTTTAGGAGAGATATATCACTTTCTACGAAGAATACTCATCAGAGAGCGTCAGATGATGAAATAAGAGAAGTGATAAGACCGCACTGAACCTATTGTCAACAAAGACGGACGCGTCATGATAGAGAGTAAGATCGCTAGTTAAACGAGCTAGAGGTGGTGAGGTAAGCAGGGATAGTTTATTATCATACCTATAGCACTAAAATATTCCTAATATTAATTATCGTTATTCTTTAATTCAAATACAACAATTATCAGACATGGAGAGCTATCGGATGTATTCCATCTTAGATGTAGCATATTAAATAGTAAGAGCATTTATCTTCTACAATACACAGTGGTTTAAACTTGTGACCTACTACTCATATAATACTGCATGCATATCCTAATACCATATCATATTTCCGACTTGAGTGGGAGAGACAGATATTAATATGAGAGACACATCATTATTACGTTAATATTGATTTACCCATTTATATATGTTATACGAGAGTATTTCTTATTCACACTAACTGTTGAGCAGTATACAAGGTGTATAATTGATATATCTAAAGCATAATACATAATAATTCACGTACGCACTCGGTCTATATACGGTTACAACACTACACTCTGTGCATATTATCTTACATATATTTTGAGTACGTTTGATATGCGAGTTTCTCTACTGAGAACAATAATTTCTGAATATTTCACTCTTTCAGTAATTTCGCATTCTTAATATCTTCTTCATAAAATAATACATCATTATATAGGTAGAAAAAAATAATCTCACAATACGAGATGATTATTTAGTTAATATATCAATTATATAAATACTTGAATTACCATTTGACAATCTATACATTTAATTTTACATATTTCTGCATTATTATTACATTCCTAGAATACAACATTTAGTTTATTCGAAAAAGACAGATAAAGAAGAAATTTCCATTTTGGAAAGATAAAATATTAATTCTAGGATATAGAAAACATAATATTCGATAATAACCTTCAGCAAGATATAGGAGAGATAGGATATAAGAATTTTACCGTACGCGTACTGAGATGAGGGAGGTTACGATATTTTGAACCTTCTATAGAGACTCGACTCCAAATAAGGATGTAAGGAGGTGACGGCGATGTGAGATGTTATGGACTATACTATCCATATATCTCTATATTTTTATGCTACTCTTTACCAAAACACGTTAGGATTTGCCTCTATCACTGATACTACAATTCTCACAGCAGAGGAATTTCTCACTTCTAACGGTGCCATCATCCTTACATGAATTATTATCTATTAATCTCTCTTCTCTATATATAATATATATACTCTTACTTATTTACTATCTTACTTCACTATCATCTCCTTTTCCAAATATGCAAATGCAACATATATCTATTTATACTATTATATACTTCTTTACTGTTACTCTGATCCTCTTAGTCTAATCTCATCTATCTGTCTCCATCTGTACTTTCAAGTCTCTCTTATCTCTATTATTCATCTTACTTCTCAATAAATATCTTCATCATATTTCAACAATATATTATATATAAAAGCAGTAATAAATCTCAATGCTGTTCAATATTACTCACTATATCTACATATATTTATATATATAATTATTTATTAATATATATATATATATTTTAACTTATATTATTATATTATTAATAAAATATTTAATATTATATTTCATCTTGGCTCACTCCTCAGTCACTCATCATCCCCATTGGGTATTATACACTGTGTCAAATATATTGAAAATATTATAACATCTATTTACATCTATACTTATATTCACTCATTTACTACTCATCTCTCTCTCTACTAACATAATATACACACACATATTCCATATTAATATATTATATTTAATATTATATTATATTAAATATATTAATTATTAATAATTATAATATATATATATATATATATATATTATATATATAATATTATATATAATATATATATATAATATATATATAATTATATATTATATTATATAATATATTATTAAATATTATATATATATGATTATTAATATATTACTATATTTCTTTTTTATCCCCTCTATGTTTATTTATAGAATCAAAATTTATATTAAGCAGCCTTCCCTATCTAAAAAAATCCATAAGCATTATTGCCAGCTGATTATAAATAATCTATATAATGTATTAATTATAATAAATTAATATAAATATTATAATTTGTATATTTTATAATATTATACACAATATAGATAATTAATTTTGATTATATATTATATATTATATAGGATACGGGAACTAACTAATATTAAATATTATGACTAATGCATAAGAATAATATGAAATCATGTATCGCCCAAATAATTATTATATTTATATATCATATTAATATTAATTATCATAATATATATAGTTATCATATACTTTATATATATATAAAATATTTAATATATATTATATTAATATAAATTCTCACTATTATAATTAAATAATTATATAATTTATAAATTAAAGTAAATATAATATAATAATAAGTATATCACCACTAACCAACAACATGTAATATAGAAAAAACATAGATAAATAATTGTGTATTAATTAAATTCTTGTATAAGAAAGATATTATTATGTATTATTATATTAACGAGATTATTTATAATTGATGCATCACAATAGAAAAAGTATTTGAATTTCATATTTCAATATAACAAAAACCAGCAACAAAATCAAGGGCAACAAAAAAAGATAGACAAGAGATATTTATAGGATAAGATGCAAAAGATCAAGAGCTCGGTATTGTAATATTTTGTTGACATGCTTCTCCGGAGTTTATGATTTCCTCCGAGAAATTATGAGTAAATAATATAAAATATTAGAATGTCATCATAACAGGTTTACTCCATTTGTGTTTGACACATATTATTATTTTATTATATATACTTTTTAATTATACCATTATTATCATAATTATATATAATATATTATATGTAAAATGGCTTTTTTACCCTATTTGGTAGAACAGACTATATATATTAAGTATATATTTTTTTCAGATGTTATTTTTCAATATTATTTTAATGAAGCAGAAAGAAATATTGAGAGGGCCTAATATAGTAGGCATATCATTAATAATTACAAATCATATTAATAATAATTAAATAATAAAATGTAATATTAATGATAATAATAATAATAATAATAATAATAATATAATAAAATAATAAATATTTATATACGTATATAAGTATATATATAAATAATAATTAGGAAATTATATTATATATATATAATAATTAATAATTAATAATATTGATAATAAATATATAATAAATAATATGATAATTAAATAAATAGAGAATTAATAATATATAATAATTAATTAAATTATAATTAAATAATATAATTAAATATAAATTAGTATAATGTTATAACATAATCACATATGACATTCGCCCTACACACAAACAATATTATTTTTTAGATACATCACTATATTACATAAACATATATATATAAATAATACTTAAAAATATACATTAAATAATTAAATATATATTTATTAATTATTATATAAATATAATATAAATATATATTTAATAATTATATTAATTATATATTAATATATATATTATATTACTACATATCATATATATATATATATATATATTAATTATATATATATATAATAATATATATATATATCATATATATATAGTATAATATATATATATTATATTATAAACTTTAATATATATTAGAGAGATAATTAAGTATATAAATACACATATATACTAATACATTATTATTATTGAGCTTTAATATTATACTAATTATATGACAGTATTAGTATATTATAATATAATATATATATAATATATATAGTATATAATATAATAAAACCAATAAATTATAAATTTTAATTATTTACAAAAATAGAACATTAATATATGGTACAGCATACAAAAACATATGTATAGGATAAATATTTTAAAAAAACTATAGGTAAAATATATAACTATTATATAATATAATATATATATTATAAATATATATATAATATATTATATATATAAAGAAAGGACAGGAGGGAAGGAAGAAAAGTGGAATGAACCTGAAACTAAAACATACCTTTAACACATAAACTTACTTATATAGCAAAAATAAATTATACATAAACTTACACTTTATCAGAATAACAATTCAGTATTAGTTTATAATAATATATATTAATATAATATTATATATATATATATATCTAATAATAAAATAAGCTCCCATATTAGTTATTCAATTATAAAAAAAAATATATACAAAATCAGAAAAAAAGAGATTTAAGGATATATCAATTGAGAGCTAATACCTCTAATGGATAGGTAGAGTGAACGGGGGCGTATGGGAGGGTTGAATTTAATGGAATTTTATCTCTGACGAATGATACAGAAGAAATTGATAAATATTGAGAAACATTTTCACTCATATATTTTTATATAATTACTATCTCGTTAGAGTCTGTATTGAGCTGTTTTGATCTGTCTTGTGATTATACTATTAATGAGTCAGAACCGTTTGAAACTTTCTTCTGTAATATATTTACAAATGATCTCATTTGGAACATCTTGTCACACTACTGTTTATATATTAAATTGTTGAAGTACTTTTCCTGATCGTGTGGACAAATGGATTGGTATCTCAATATTTGGGAATATTAACGCGATAATCCATAAGTGGACTGAAAGCTTTTAATGCTGAGATCGAATAATTTACTAAAAATTGACTTAGAAGTTATATGGAGTTCATACGAAAGAAGGAATAATAAAAAATATTTACAGAAAAAATGTATATAATAAATGATTGAATTTAAGATTTTTCCTTTTGTAAATTTCATGTAACATTTTTTTATAGATTTGGATTCTTAATCAATTATGACTGTGAGTTGGAGATCTCAAAGAAATTACATGGATGAATAGAAAAAAATGAATTCAAAATATATACGTCAACACAACATTAAAATGCAACGACGCGATGTATTATATGCAATGCGCTAACTCCTACCTAATTTTCTAAAGATTATTACACTGAACTATTAATATTAATCACAATTTGAGGATACTACAGAGGAGATTGATTTAGTGAAACTAGGAGAGCGTTAAGAAGCTAGGGAAACGCTATAATTCATACTATACTCCGAGAATTATTGTTGAAAAAGAAAATTAAGCGTGGAAAAATGTTATCAAACGAACGAGTATCGAAATAATTTAATTGAGTTGAGAGAAAACATGGTATCATTATGCTCGTGAAAAATTTCAACATCGACACATAAAGAACAGAGTGCAGAAAATTATTATTAATTATTATTTATTATTATTCATTATATTCAATTATTATTATTAATTATTATTAATTATTATTATATATGTATTATTATATAATTATTAAATTACATCATTGATGATTATTATTATTATTATCATTATGAATAATTCAAATATATATTATATTATATATTATTTTCATTTATAGTATTATTATATTAATTATACTATTATTAGATTATTATTATTACTATATTATTATATATTATTATTATTATTAATTAATTATTATTATATTATTTTATTTCGTTAATTATTATTTATTATTTATTATGAATATTATATATATTATTTATCAAATTAGTTATTATTAAAATATTATTATTATATTCATTCAGATTTGATTCATTTATTATTATTTTATAACTAGTATTAACGATTCATAGAACTGATAGAAAATTTTTTTCTGTAAGATAATGGAAAATAAGAAATGATGAAGGTTAAGAAAATCTTTAAAAACATTTGTGAATTAACTTTCCTATATATGAATGAATTTTAAATAACTCCAACTCTAAAAGAAAGTCACCCAGTATTCGAAATAAGAAACAACCATGACTAATTATTATTGTCAAAATTTGGTAAAAAAATCAACAATGACTTGATCATGGACAGACTGAAGCTAATATATGGTTAAATCAGAATAAAACACATTCCTTAATCTGTTCGTTGTTGTTTCCATATAACAGCAATTGATTAAATTAACAAAATACTTTCTTTGTTTAAATTGTGCCAAACTTTATTTGTTTATTTATTTATTTTCGGATTGGAACGAGCTATGATGACAAAAAAATCGCCGTTTAAGCTTTCGGATAATTTCAGAGGAAACGAGATTGGATAAACCTTGGTAAATAGAATTCTAACAATGCTAGTTAAATTGATTGACTTAATTTTACGCATAATACATGCAACTAGTAATGACATAATAAATGCACTAATTAATGGTCAAAAATAATATACAACGATGATATAATAATAGCTTACTAGATTTATAAATAAAAAAGGATTCCATCCAAGGATTAAACAATACTAACTAATTTTGGAAAAAGAAAACAATAATTAATTATGACAAACTAATTTGGTTAAAAGAAAACAACAATGACCATTTATGACTGACTAAGTTGGTAAAATGAAAAACAAGAATGACTAATTATGACTGACTAATTTATTAAAAAGGAAACAATAATGACTAACTATTATGACTGACTAATTTGGTAAAAAGAAAACAACAATGACTAATTATATTATGACTGACTAAATTGGTAAAAAGAAAACAACAATGACCAATTATAAACAATGTATAATTACAGTTTTAACGAGAGGAACATAGGAGAAGTGCTTGGAGGAACTCGTAGATAATTTCAGTTAGTAATGGGGCTAAAAAAAAACTTTAGAGCTCGACTCTTTCTCTGGATATGACTCTGATTCTAGTTGTAACTCTTGATTCAGCTCTAACTCTAAATTTATATCTGTCTATGACTCTACCTCTGTTTCAGACTCTTGATTCTGACTCTTCCCTTGCCTTCACTGACATTCTTTCAAGAACACTTCTATCACTCTGAGAGTCCGAGAGACAGTGAGGGAGAGACACCAAAACTAAGGAAAACTATTTTTTAATCCCCACCTCTACGTTAATAGGTAAAATAGGTCAAAAGTTATCAATTTAATTATTAATTATATTAAAAAATTATTAATTATTTATTATTCAATTAAATTATTAAAAAAATAATTTTCATTTAATAAATCACGCAATAAAATTCAAGCACAATTATTCTCTTCACACTCGCACAAAATAAATGTTATAAATATAATTTATCTGTCATAAAACATGTCATTTTGTCACCTTAAAGGTTAATCAATTATTTTTTTATTAAGTTATGTTTGAAGATAAAATTAAAAAAAATATGACGAACATTTACACATAAATTTATTAATTAAAATTGACGTTCCAAATATTATAACAAAAAAAATATACCTTAAAAAATTCTTAATTTAACTATATATATAAATATCTCATATATATATATAATATATAATATTATATATATATAATTATCATTATTAAGCTAATATAAATATATATATATATTATGTCAATTAATATATACATTATATAGATATTAATATATATATAAGTATGATATATATATATATATATGTATATAATGTAAATATAATTATATTATATAATATACAAATATATATATATTTATAAATATAATATTATATTTATCTATCTATATTTTATATTAATGTCCAGTTACCGCGATATATATAATATCTGTACATAGGTACATCTGTTTAAATTGAATAATTAATAAATAAAATCTCCTTTTAATTTCTCTTTCAAAATGACGGTGAGATGTTTTCATTCAATTGTATTCATTATTATTTTAGTTTATTTCTAATATTACTTAATATATAATTAAATATAAAAAAATTTAACATTAAACAAAAATTTAACTAGAGTACATATATATACTCACCTATAAATAATACCTATTATTTATTCAAGAATTGCAATTAATTAAATATAATATATAATTAATATATATATAAATCTAATATATAATAATATATATTATCTATATATATTATTATTATATATAGTATTAATATATATGTTTTATCCATCATTGTATATAATAATAATTATAGTATATTTTTTTAGGCTGTCCATATATTATTTTTTATTAAAATGTAAATTTATTAATTATTATAGGTGTCTTAATAAGTCCAATATATATAAATATTATATAGATATATATTATAATATACGAGTATATATATTTATATATAGGCAACTGATAATTATAATAGATTTTAATTTTATAATATAGTATAAATTGAACTACGATAAAATAGCGTGTTATTATATATATATATAAATATATAATATATTAATATATATTATAATATAAATTAAATATCACTGAGTATAAATAATATTAATTATATATATAGCTTTGATATTATAATGAATAATATTAATTAAGTTATAATATAATATATGATAGAAATATATATTAATATATATAATAATATTATATATTAATTATACTTATATATATATAATATATATATATATATATATATATATTATATAATATAATATATGTATATATTATAAGCATATCTATAATTATATACTTAAGTATAGAGAATGACACGGGTATTGCGATTACAAAATATGACTCTAGCGGGACTTCATAATATAATATTAATATTTTATTTATATATTTATAATAAATAAAATACTAAAAAATATAAAAATATATAAATAATATAGTATACTATATATTAAAATATATATATAATAATATATAATAATTATATATATATAAATATATTATATATAATATAATATATATATATAAAAATATATATATATATAAAATATATATATAATATATAATATAATAAATAAATAATAATAAATATATAAATAAATATAATAATAATAATAGTATTAAATAATTATAATTGAATTTTTAAGATATAAATTCACCCTATGAAGATTTGTTGGATTCAAATCACGTATCTATCCTCATATAATACTAGAGATAAGTAGGCAAATAGTGTAATTAAGATAACATCGTTTTATTGCAACTGATAGTGATTATATATTAATTATAAAATTAGTGCACTAATTACTGAATTGAATGTCAGGAATATAAAAACGATAACAAAGTATATTGATGCATTTTTAAATTTTAGCTATTTTCAGAAAAAAATAAAATATAGTAATTGAAAAACATAGTATTTTAAACAGAATAAGCAATTTTAGCTGGCGTAGTGAAAAAATCCAATTTTAAATTTCATATGCTCAATTTAAGTTTTACTATAAAAATAAGTAGATACTCGTAAATGTAAAAAGTTATTTAAATATTAATTTATATGCCGATTGATCAATAAATGACGAATTTGTGTAATAATAATTAGACAGATATTAATAAATATATATAGAGTATTTATTATAACTATTTATATAATATATTATTTAGTAATATATATTGTGAGAAGAGATTAAATATATTGTAGCTCTTATGGATAAAAAGGGTAAGATTTTGTAAATGATAATAAAAATTATATATTTTTATTTTAGAATATATTTAATTATAGTAATAATTAATATATATTAATATAATAATATATATCTAACAGGAGTATAACATCTAATATAGCCTAGTAGACAAAGGCTCGGGGCTTGCACCATTGTATCTTCGAGTCCGCTTCTGACCTATAAACGTGAAGATATAGTGGTGCTTCGTGTGTTTTAATATAAAAAATAGTTATTATCTATCATTTAAATAGTATGATCTTATGTTAGTAATTAGTGAATTGAAAAATCAGAACTAAGATTTTATATATTTGAATTTAAATATGTAAAGAATAATATAGTATAGTGCTAAGGGATGAAGAGTTATTACTAGAATCTAGATAATATAGAGTCTGAATACCAGAGGTATTAGATTACATTCAGGAGTGAGAGGAAATCTACTTAAAAACTTAGAGTCACAGATATGTATCTGAGTAGAATCAGAGATTAGTTTCGAGCCGAACTTTACAATTTCATATATCACTCACCGCGAGGATCACTATGACACAGAGGTATAGCAAATGTAGCTTCATAAGAGCAATAATATATTGTTACAGAGCAGTCTCATCTACATGGTTTTAAACTATTAAGCACTAGAAGATTTTTTTAGAGGTGATAAAATATATATCTAGTCAATTAAGTCAAGTTTTCCTCATTTACTCAAGCAACTTAATGCAAACTTTTCAATGAATATTCACTTCGAGTAACATGAGATGTATAAAGTATAAACCCAATTAAGGTGGGGCAACAGTAAATAGCCTTGTTTGGTTGGCATATATTAGAGAAGGAACGAGAAAAAATCTATACTATATCAGGTAAGTGTTATAAAACTCACCTGAGAGGTGAGAGCATGATTTTAAATAAATTAATAAGGTAGAATAACGAGAGAATTTGATTGAGCTGCGCAGTAGAGAATATCGACTCTGTAAAGTTACGAAAATAGCTAACAACATGATACTCTAGCAAAAGAAATATAAATGTAGATATACGAGATTTAGCTATATAGCTTTTTAGACTCCGATTTATATATACCAAAAAAATATAAGGCACAACAAATCCAAATTAGTGATCCTCATTAAGATATTATGGCATTGATTATACTTATGAGTTATATTTTACAAGCCAATAAAGTGTATGAGCAGTTTCCATTAATTAGTTTTCACCATTTCACTTGTTTCATTGCTTCATTTTGCTTACAATGTTTTATTCTAGACATACAACGTCTTGTAGGAGACTTTACACAGAGACTTTCATACAGTGCACAAAATTGAGATTTGATATTGAGAGGTAAAAGATATTAAAGCGTTACTTGAGAGACATCTTGTGATCCTAAAGGTATATATTTTCGTTTAGTCATGCAAGATCCCACATAGTATGGTATATGTTTGTTCATTAATTAATATTGAGTTTGTTTATGATCTATTCTGAGTTGAATGATATAGAATAAACAATGAACGTATATAGGCACACTAAAGACTAAACATATGTGTATGTATATTCAATGCGTATCTATATCATATTTGGTGCAGAGTATACCAGTGAAACTGATCTTGAGAAACGGCTATATCATCGTGTTGCTCGTATTTATAATTAAATTTTACACAATAGCATTATAAGAATATGGAGAAATTTAATAATGTGACTCTAGATTATACATTTATACACTCTCACTGGTTGTATATAGGTTCTGTGTAAGACAGATATAATCGTTAGTGCATATGCTCATATACTGAGAGAGATATATGGAATATGATACAGGTATGTTTGAGTACGTATACCATTACTTATGGAGCCTATATCAGAAAAATGGGTATAGGGTCATGTCAACAGATAAACTATATATTAGAGAATATGAAATATCATCTTGAGCTCAATTACATTGAGAGACCGAGTTATAAGGAGATACCGAGTTGTATCAAATGAGTGAGTATATTTAAAATTAAGCAACAGTCTTGTCGATAAGGCCTGATGAAAAGTATTATTTTGCAATGTGGTATATAGAACAGTGAGTCAGTCAGTGACAACCTAAGTCACATAGGTCAATGATGTTCGAATGGGATATAGTAAAGAGTGGTCCACAGGATTCAAGTGCTATCGGCAACTAATTTGTTCCACAATTCATATTAGATTGACATTTAGCAAGTGTGACTATGTAAATAAGATGCGTTTCTAGTTGAGTTCAGCAGATGTACTCAAAAATAGAGGCTAACTCCATCAAGTTAGGATAATAAGTCACTGAAAGTAAATGATGAGTATATTAAGACTTAAAAATGATTCTCTTGTATAAATCAGAGAGGATGACTAGATCAACATGGCAACATGATACATGTTATACATTTGTAGTAATATAAGTGTATAAGGTTTTCTTTCTTCACACTAGGCTCAATACATCAATATTTTAGACACAGTATAATAACACTATCGATAATAATAGGGCGATGAGTTTATACTTGAACTGTGGTTCACATATATATAAGTAACCAAAAGTGTGATTATACCTGACATGCTAATTCTCGAAAAGTAGCTAATCAAGTGTATGATATAGCACAATATATGTCATATCCACAGTAATAGCACTGGGCAAATGATAAGTATTGAACATATATCTATACTCGTATATAAATATGAGCAAAGGAGTTATATATAGAAGTATATAACTTATACTGTATATCAAGCTATGCATAAGTGTCGATAAATCGGTCTTTCAACTGTTTTAAGAGCTTCTGTATATTAAAAAGAATAAATACTACTGAAGTGTCACATAAGAGCAAAACGTAGAAATAAGGATAGACTTCTTGGGAAGTTTGAGGAGTAAAGTATAGACTATGAGAAAGAAGGACTGAGAAGAGTTAATGGAATATTATTTATCATAGACAGTTTACTTTTTTTGTGCCAAAGTGGGTACACATAAAATCAAGCCTAACGATATTATATTATATATCAATCATTATTAGTGAGCTAACGTGTAACACATATATATAATATTCACTATTAACATATTGAAGAATCAGATGGAGAGGAGACCTAGGGGCAATAAGAAGTATTAAAGAAGTAAATGAGAGCATGCACACTACACATCTTAGAATAATAAAGTAATAACATATATAAATATAGTTAAGATAGAAATCGAGTTAAATATTTAGAGAATGATTGCAACAGGAGTGTACATTTAAGACAAGGATATGAGATGAGGTAAATAATAATAAATATATGATGAAAATATGATTAGTAATAACATATTATTAATAAATATTAGTGACTAAAAGCCTAATCGAGAGATCGGGATTATGTATAGTTAACAGTAGTATAATTTAGGCTAAACTGGCATGTATACTTAATTTTAAGTATTATTATAAGCTTAATTAAAAATTATCACATGTAACTTTAAAGATACATGAGTTATATATATATATTCGTATCATTAGTATGTAGATCATATATGAGAATCATTATCTATATATAAGATATAGAGTGAGAGAACAAGACACTCAGGATGACTTTTAGTATATAATAATATAAATAAAATAATAATTAATAAATTTCATTTAATATTTCTCTCGGTGAAATTTGTTTTGATTTTTCAAATGTTTCTCTCAACTCATAAATTTTCATGCTGTCTGTGACATTTATTCCACAGATTTAAGTATGAGTTCTTTTCAACACTATTATTATAGTACCTTTCTTCGAATATACATAGTGAAATGCGTTTATCACTCAGTATATAGCCCAAGAAGGTGCCCTTCCATTATGTTGGTCACTGCATGTGAGCAACATTGTCTGTTCTGGATGTAATGTGAGCAGATTCTGTGTGGCTTGACAAGTCTCGATAAGCCAATGTGCATCCTTACTGTCTTAAATATTTATCTAATAATTCTTCAATTCTTTCAGTGTTTGATTATCTCCATGCAATCTGAGAGATCCTAGTGTTTTTTCATTCTTAGAATTAGAGACGTCAGAAATCTGAGGACGGTCGTAATCGCACATAAACAAATATATAAGGGCAATCCCGCGTCACCCTGTATTTACTGACTTAGCTACATGTTTGTCTATGATATCTGGTACTATCAATGTTATGCCTAATCTCATTCTTCATCTCAATCAAGTCTTTCTTGATAAATCTCATTACAATTCATTTTGAACGCACACATCTATCCACTATTAGGTCAATCTGAGTCGAGAGATAAATATAGAGCTTCTAATATAATGCTTCTCTCCATCCATGAAGAGAACGCCATCCTAACTGCTAAGCGTTCATCTGGCACTTTATTCACGAGAGCTTATGCATGGTAGAACTATATGCTTATATATATTCACTGTGAGATGGGTATTATTCTATTTGATCTGGAAATCGCAGCGAGTATTAAGATAAACAGGTTTCTATTTCGCGATATTATCTACATCTAATTCGTGTATTTCCTTTCAATATATCCATCGTTCGATTCTTAGCTTAGTTCTCTTGTCCGTCTCATAACTCAGCCTAGAACTAATCTCGAATTTCTTAAGACTTATTTGCACACTATGATTTCAGACATTGAATTATGAGTCGAGAGCACTGGGCTCATTGCGAGCAAAAATCTTTGAATGATTAGGAATCTATAGGCGACCTCGAAAGCTCATACTTACTTTCATGAGTTTTGTTTTTAATATTTATAGATAATGAATCTAGAAATGCATGAGACATCATTTAGTATAAATGATCCATACTGTGTTTCGCATTAGTATTCCACGCACGACCTTACGTCTTGTACACATCCAGATATTTTATACCACAATTTACTTACCTTCGAGATATAGAGAAATGGCGTCAGACGCTATATTACACGTAGAGTCTCCACCAAATGCCTCACATGAATTTAGACACTCATGTATTCTATCATACAAGATCTAATTGAAACTATTCTATAATAGTACATCTCACATTTCTCAAGGATAACACCATCATCATATATCCTAATCAAAAACGATTATTCCGAGAGAAAAAAACAAATCCCCTAAAGAAGCGAGATAGTGAAATATTATAATCAGCTACAAGGAGAGTCTAGTAAATACTGGGAGAACTAACATACTGGCTAGTAACATTACCTCATTTATATTTAAATATATTTTCATAAACTTGCAAAATGTGGAAAATAAATATAATAATATAGATAAAAAGTTCTAAATTATGATACACATCATAACAAGTCTTCTATATGTCCGAATATTGTAATGTTAATATTATTGCATAAATTAAAACGGATTACATCGTGAATTTAGATTGATATTACTAAAAATCTCTAAACTAAGTCTACACATTAAATAAAAATAACTGATAGGACAACTATTGGAGAGAACTTTGAGCGTGGAGTGATTCTCTAAAAAAATTCATCTATTCTTAAGGATATTTTATATAAGATACATTTGCGTTATTCGATAAAATCATAGATTAGTAGTAACCCCCATTCCCAGGCAGAACCTTTATGTACACATCCTGTTGCGTTTGGTACACACTCCCACACTTATTCTGAATTCCAATAGTGCACCCTACCCCCCTTTTAACCATGGGATGCTCCCCGTCCACCCTTGGTAGACCCGCAACCCCTAATAACACTTGCTTTGGACAACACTATTCGCCAGGGGTAAAGTCAGGATAATTCAGCGCGAAACCGGAGCTACTGTAAATATAGAGGAATATAAGTAAACCTAATATGGCGAAATACATCTTTGGTGTATCAATTTTGCTTAATTTATCATATGATATATTATAGATAATATATTACTCATATTTAGACCATTTTCCGTACAACGTACGATCATACACCTCTAACATTTATGACTAATAATAAAACAGGCTCTATCGATCGATGAGTTAACATATATGACTAAGAATTAAAATATAGCAATTTATATTAATCATACCAAACATCAAGTTATTCAGATCCATTATCCTGTACATATTTATAAATACTGCTTAATATCACATATTTAGATTTGAATTTCACTACATTTTAACACTATTTAAATATTAAACAAATAAATGATAGGTACGTCTAAAATAAAACAAAAATACAAAATAAATACATATATAATTTTCTTTGTATCTTAATATATCCACTACTATCCGATGCTCCATCGGATTAGTGAATGTATCTGTCTATAATGTTAGATCTGAGGCCAGGATCGCAGTCAATCATACAAGACTGACGTCATATAGGTACCGAGTGCATAATACTTATAAATGTCAGTCTAGGCTGTTGTATACGGTGTCATGTAGACACGTGGTAATGTACAGCTATATATATTATATTATATAATAAAATCAATAATAATAAAATAATTCTCTCAGAGAGAGAGTAGTTATCAATTCCGCCTTTGTTTACGGTTGGGTATTTATATATATGAAAATTATAATCAAATATGTCAGTGATTATCTCTAATATCATTGACAGAAGCATGATGTGGAAATGCGGATTATACATCGGTCTCAACACCTTAACCTACTTTATAATATGCAAGTATTAAACATTAATTATATTAATGTAAATATTATATAAATATTTATGATATATTTATATATATTATATATATATATATAATATATAATATATAATAATATATTTTACCTACTTTTAATATATTTAATTATTTTTTGATTTTAAAATAAGGCTGTATCAGCATATTATTTTATTAACTTACTTTTTATATATTATATATTTTATATATTAATATAGATATAGTATATATAATATACTATAAAATATATTTTATATATCAGTATATATTATATAAAATTTAATTATGTTATTATAATAATAATATACTATTGAGAAGTTAATGCTATTACTAACATTTTAATAATATAAATAATAAAAATAATAAATATATAAACAAATAATATATAATAGAGAGGTAATAATAATTATAAGATATATCTATATCATAGAGTAAAAAAAAATATATAATATAAATAATAATAATAATAATAATATAATAATAAATATATATATAATAATTTAATAATAAATATAATAAATCATAATACAATAATTGACAATTAACATGAGTAACAATAAAAACAATAACAATAACTAAAGTAATATAATTTAATAATTATAATAATAATAAATAATATAATTTAAATATTAATAAATAATAAATTAATATTAATAATAATATAAAATTAAATAATTTACATTAATAACAATCAAATAGCATATGTATTATTATTAGGAAAACTATCTATTATATATAAATTAAATATTCTTATTTATATCGAAATAAAATAATAATATAAATAATAATAATGAACATTATAAAATTAATTCTAATTAATAATTTAAATATATAATAACTAGTTACATGGTACAACATAAAAATCAGAACAGTATACAAATACAAATTAGGCTTGGCAACGCAGATTTTGAATTGCCAGAAATGCAGTACCGACTGCTAAGGTTATTTGGTCATTTCCTGTCTTTAAAGCCTTTATGAATTAGTTTGTAACTATGTATATATATGGAAATATATAGTTTATATTAAGTGTAAGACAAAATGTTTCTTACTATATCATAAATGTACGAAGAGGAACCTTAAAGGCACGGATAAACGATTTCAGCATGTATATACAAGCATATTTTCATTACCCAACTCAAAGTAAATTTGTTTTATACCTTATAAAGCTATATGAAATGAGCTATAAATGATAAGATATGGATAGTTTTAATGTTATATGAGAGGTGTGGATCATATTAGAATAATGGATTCTAATATTTGGGTTATTTAATTATATATATTTTTGAGTGAATTGATTATTTTGAAATGAATATATTAAATTATAAATGGAAAAAAAGATAACAAGGGCAATTGAATAACCTTGAGAGAGTAGTTGTAATCCCTATACAATGATAAGGTTTGAGTACTATAATTAGGCGCAATGATTTAACAACTCATATACAATACAATATATTGGCAAAAACACTCCTAATTATTGAGGCAATGACATTAACCTATGACACATATATAAATAGTATTAAAATATATACAAATATTAAATACATTATTCCGTTATTTATTTAAATTTTTTTTTTTGTAGTTTTATATTATAAGGAAGGAGTATATATTGTGTTCAATAGAAGGAAATCTACATAATCTTTAAATAGTTTTATCATTTTTGACATATTTGAAATAAAGATGGATATTATTCATCCATATAATATATATATTATTATATATATATATAATATAATAATAATATATAATTATTATAATATTCTAATCATTAATAATAAATAATAGTAATATAATAATATAAATGATATTATATATAAACTTATAATTATATATTATAAAATAAATGTATATATATATTATATATTGAAAATATAATTATATTATATATATATATATTATAATAATTAATAATATATATAATTATTAATAATAATATAAATATTAATAATAACATATATTATTATAACTATAATATAATATGTATTAATAAATATATTAAAGATATATAATATATTAATATTAATATATATATAATATATATATATATATATATATAATATATAAATATTAGGTAATAATATATAATTATTAATATATATATATATTAATTAATATATATATATATTATATATTACATATCATAATATAATATAAATAATATTATAATTATATATATCTATAGTTAATTATATTAATATATATATATATATATATTATAATTATATTATATATATATTAATAATGAGTGGTTTTTAGTCGTGTTACCGTATTAGTAAGATATTACCATATATATATATAATTATTATATATTAAAAAATTTGAATGTTAGAATGAAAATAACCTTAAGCAGAGAGTTTTAGGCTCTATTGTTTAATCACTCATGAACTGAGTTCTGTACGTATTTCATGTAAACTTACATGTAATATCTATTTATAAATATGAATATTTAAGGAAAGAAAACGTTAAAGTAAAACGAGGGACTGTATGAGCTAGAATAAAAAGTTCTGAAGTCTTTCAAAGATATTCATGGTTTACATTGAGAAATCATAGTTGTACTTTATTTGGATATAAATTTTATTGAAGTCTTTATCGAGAGTTCAGCTAATATCCACACACACAATACGGACACTTTTCTTTATTATGGAAACAGTATAATTCTACATCTGGGCTACTGGTGTTTTCGAGTAGCATTGAGAGCGAAGTGCAACTATGGATATATCCAATGCTTCTTTTGTTCTAACGAGATTGATGTATCGCGTATGTATAATAGATCTTATTGAACTACTATAAAACTAATCCTATAGTACCACGTATATTTAAGTAAGCTACGCTAAATAAGTAGTTCATAATCCCTAGCAGAGGGAAATTAATACTATTTATAAAGTATTATAATAGGAGTATTATTTATTTTAATTATACTAATATATAATACCTTATTATCACATTGCGGTGAATATTGTAAAATAATAGCAACTACAGTATTATATTAATATATATGACTATTATCTAATATATATATATAATATTTAATAGTATTAATATATTATATATTAATAATATTTTGGTTTTATAAGACCAATATAGTATCATGTGATTATGATATCAATTTATGTTAACAAATTTACCGCGTACTACGTAACAAATCTTTAATCATAACCTTAACTGATAGTTTTTGGACGACTAACCTAGAGAGTAAAATAACCGTTAGACATTATGGCAACTAGCTTAATTTTCGTCATTATGTACATGGGTTAGGAAAATATAATATTTTAAAACAAAAGATTCAAAAAAAAAATGATATATATTTCAGTCTTACTATAATAAGTGTTGGAATTAATTCTTAATTACACTATATAACTTATATATAGATACTATATTATTAATTATCAGCTGATTCAATTAGTATTATGATGATCAATAATTATAATTTAATTATAACATTAACTTACGTTTTGAGATGATGTACTGAGGGGTAGAGTGGCGTGGGAGAGGGCTTCATCGACATATTAAGGATATAAAAAATTGAGTTATTCACAAAAGTTACGCATCTATTATGAATAAATATATAATATATTACATATATAATATATTATATTATTTATATTAATTATAATTAGTATATATATATTATATATATTATATCATAATATATATATTAATAATTATATATATATATATACTACATTGTAGTGACCTCAACATTCATAAATTACAAACTAACTACCCATTTCCACATAGATTGGGAGGTGAGTGCGCACATATATCATACCGGAAGTCAAAGTATTATATAGAATAGTATAAGATAGAAAGTAATATATATGTAACAGTTTAGTTCAGAAAAGATAAATAAGAAATAGCACATATTCTGCCATCTACCCCATAAGACTAATTTACAACCTTATATAACCTATACTATTAATTAGAAACTTCGTCGCAATTATTCAGAATAAAAAAATAATATTATCACCCCGCTCGTTCATAAAAACCTATGGAAAAGTATATGAATCTTGGAGAGATAGGAATATTGTTATTGAACATTACTGTAGAATGGAAGGTATAAAGGTTGGAATCACCAGGCGGCTCAATACATATACACCATTATAACTACCCTTTACAGTAATATCATATCGCACCATATTATCTAATATTCTATACTTATTATTAATGTACATACTTTTTAATAATATCATATTTATGACCACCATCTATAATGACACTACAATATATTTATATATTTTTATATCTTAACGGTTTACTTCTATCCGGTTATCGATTATCCCATACACGTGAATTAATCATACAACTATACATCCGATTAAATATCAATCCAATACCTATAAATACATCCTTATTACCTATATGATCAATAAACTATATATACTACTCTCATTTATGAGTACACCCTTATTATTCAGACAAACAACACCTTAAATGTGTTTCATTCTCATTTTATTGTTAAATATCACTATCTCTATTCATACCTAATAACATTACACCCCTTTATATAGATATTAAGTGTTACATTAATATATATACACATAACACTAATTGAATCTCAATAATATAACGATAATATATATCACTATAATATATTATACATTATATAAACATAGGTA
Organism: Trachelipus rathkii; assembly: GCA_015478945.1. NCBI lineage: Eukaryota > Metazoa > Arthropoda > Malacostraca > Isopoda > Trachelipodidae > Trachelipus > Trachelipus rathkii. The sequence continues at coordinate 34,866 of JABUQX010046389.1, forward strand.
ATTCATAGTATATATATACCACTATTTAGCAATAACCCTTAGCGCTATATATATGATACTTCAAGACTTAGTCCCTTTGAACATACTAACAATATAGTTGCACTAGAAGACTGTGTTCATCTTCGAAATAAGAATGGCGGCATTACATAGAGTAATCATAATAAATATTTACGACTAATAAAGCTAATAAGGCTTCTCAATATGTAGATAACTAGACCTCTACATTAGACACTTATGCCCAACATTATATGGAACCTAACAAGATTTTCTATCCTTTATACTTCTATCTCATACATACATATTCTAATAAGTTCCTAGAATATATTTATTAAAATATACGTCACAAAATAAACTTGCTGTTAAATACAGAATTTGACCTATCACACTATCTACAGACATTTGTACTTCTTGTTTATTGATTAAACTAATCAAATAGAGTTTCGGTTCACTTCATCTTCATCACTAATTGATACCAAAATATTTCATGTTACTTAATAACATCAAATTATAGCCAATCAGGTAGGTATCACAATTCTTAAATACATATCAATCATGAACAGTGTACATTACTTAGTATTTCATCTACAAAAAACACTCGTCTAGGTCATCTAGACACAACTTTGTTCTCAATATATCACCTCCATTCTAATCCTAATTCTCTTATTTTTTTCATATTCTATCTCTTAAACTTTTTATAAGATTATCCACGGAGAAGAAATTATCGAGCTTGCATTTCGGAATGTGTTATCAAGCGCTCGCTTTGATACTAGAAAAACCAAGCACAATCGCTACCGCCAGTCTATATTGATGCATATCAGATCCAAATTTATAGAACTATTTTTACTAGTATCACCTTAATTCCTCTGATCTACAATCCATAAAGATCGACATGACCGCTCTTGATATTTCTTCATATTAATAATCGAAGCAGCGCAGTGAATCGCTTAAATGAAGGAGATCAGTTGATACATCAAATAATTAATAAAAATCCAAGGGATATAGGATTTGAACACGATTATTCCGCAACCTCACTCGAATACGAACCAAAACGAGCTTATAATGTTAGAATTGAATAATCTCAAGAAATGGTCGAGCGTACTTAACACACTCGCATTTCTTTTATATATGATAAGTGATCAAGTGAAGATGAGTTATTGATAGGTTAGAAAGATATTCATATAATCGAGAATGAATAGTAGTAATTATTTATATTAAATATGATGAAGGAGTGGAGTATAGCATATTTAATTATATACTATGAGATATCTTATGTTATGAGAATAATCAGTTGATTAGACTATTAATAAAATATCAACGACATCTGATTATAATATTACACAAGCTAAAACCTTCATCAGTGTTAACCCTTTGTTACACTTAAACACTTCATCATATTCACTCCTTTCGCCCGATGACCTAATAATCCCGTTTTGTTGAGTAGATGTCTACACCAAATATCTAATATTATATAACTAATTCATCGTTAACAAAGTTAACAATTCAACCTGTTTTTTTCGTCATCTAGACGCTTCCACTAACTATTAGTCACTCAACATATATTTATCTTCTACTCAACTTTATGTAATAAAGTTTTGAATAACAAATCACCACACAATATTATTTACACACAACGGCATAATGTTCTTAACAGTACGCACTAATAAATATGTATAATATATATATTCTATGAGCTTTAAACCAAAGAAACTTACTAAAAATGAGAGAGAGAGAATTGCGCTTATGCACAGAATAAACTTATAAACTAATCTTCTTTTGTTTTAAAAAATATGAAATTAATGGTATTATTTATAAATAGATCATCAGATAATTGAATTCATTTTATTTTGCATTTTAAAATTTCTGTTAAATATTATATTTTATATACACCATACAGATATTACACAAGAATAATAATTTTTTAGTATACTCATCATCCTATATTCTTAATCTATATGACTTCTACATTCATAATTTCAAACTTTAGGTACATAAGTTTTACAACATACTAATACAATACATAACATAGCATATCTATACATATATATGCATATTCAAATACATAAAATATACATATCATATCATATCATACATACATACAATACAAACCTGCACTAAATGACTTCTCTCAAAACTGGGTTCAAAGCGGCTCAACACTACTAGTAAAATACACCTACCATCAAGCTTAAAACTAGAAAAAACGGAAAAAAGGCGTGAAGTTTAAATTCCGCTGTGTATAAATTAAATATTAAAATATAATAATGCTCATCATCAACACATATTTCAGATATAAAGGTAATAGAAAAAGGGGAAGTGCACTGCAAAGTGAAGGACCCGCTAAAGAGATGGAAGTATATTAACAGAATAACTAAGAGTAAAAATAAATAAATATATAATATTATTCATAATCGAAAGATAAATATTAGTTCCATATTTTTCTATAATAGCAAACTCCAGCCAAACTTCCAGTTAACTTGTTATATTTACCAGATAATATTGTTGCTTTTTTTTTGTCTTCTTGTTTTATATTTTTTTTTTTAGATGAGTGTAAATACCTGCCAAACTTTACCTATAATTGAACAAAATGATTGCAATAATAAATTATACACAAAGTACACAATGAAGGTGTTTCAAAAACTATGTAGCACAAGCGCCCAGTTAAACTAGTTGATCAAATTCGAAATTGATTAGCTAGCATATCCAAGAAATAAATTACGTGTTTGTGATGTCCAGTTTAAATCGACTGTTAATAAGAAATTGAGTATATTACGGAAACCGAGTTATTGATATTATTATCAATAAATATTTGTTATCAACAAATATAGGACAATTTTGTTTATAGTTTAGCTTAATAAATACGTAGTCTTTAATAATAGTCTATTAGAGTGTTATTATATTTAAAGAAAATGCTAGTAATAGGTCGTTATATTTTTATATATATATGATTATGAGTTTCATGGTTATATTATTGATAGAATATATTATTGATATAATATATAATTCAATATAAAGCTTCTTTGAGTAAATATTGAAGAGAAAAATTCATTTACTCTTCGTTTAAACCGAAAGGCATAAGAACAGAGGAAGGTATGTTTCAAAACACCGTATAATTAAGGGAGCAATAAACTATGAGTCTAAACTCTTTTCAAAAATATAGTTTACAATTGCGTATTTAGGTCAAATATTGGTGTTATTTTGCTAATGTATGTTTTGCATGTTAATTAGGTCATTGACTAACTTAATATTAGTAAACCCTATCAAAATTTTTTTATCTAAATCTATATGGACATATTACACATGTCAAAAGAAAGAGCTTCGTTTCAAAATATTTT
>JABUQX010046390.1:2500-20000 GCA_015478945.1 Trachelipus rathkii
CTAGAAGCGCAGAAATGTTGTTGCCTGCGAATTAGCAATTAATAAAGATGTAAAAAAAATTGCACTCGTGCATAGGACTCAATACCCATCGACAACAGCCGTCTCCGTTAGCGACAATGTCAGGGAGGCTCTACCCACTATTGTCTGAATCCGCCTCCCGTAAAAAAGAGAGGACAGTCTCGGAAGTTTTCAAAAATCTACTGATTCGATATCACTGCTTTGATACTCGTACTGTATTTAAATCTAGCGAAGGGTGGATTGAACACCTTTCTTGGGTACCGGCATTCTTCAGGGGTGCTCAAGGGTTACAGGAACAACCGGACCATAAATCAAGGAACGCCAGACATGCGCACAAGGTACTTGTTGCACAAATTTTCAATAAGAAGTAAAAAATTTCATTCGCGCCAGGATTCGAACCATCGACAAGAGCGTCGCCATTAGACAATGTAAAGGAAGCTCTACCACTAGTCCGATGCGCCTCCCCAAAACAGAAGGCATCTCGGAAGTTCAAAACCCTGCCTTCGATATCACTGCTTTGAAATTCGATACTTATTTTAACCCACAGAAGGTGTGGTTGGGGAACTCCTCTGGGGCTAACACGGCATCTTCAGGGGTGCTCCATAGGTTACAGAGCAACCTATCCAAAAATTATTAACGCCAAAAAGGCGGCAAACAATGATTGTTACGCACAATTTGCATAATATGGCGACGAGAAAAATTTCATTTCGCCAGGCTCGAACCATTGCTCGAAACATAGCGTCACTTTAGACAATCTAAGGGATACTCTACCACTTAGTCCGATCCAACTCCCCAAAAAAGAAGGAATCTCGGAAGTTTTTCAAATCTCCTGCTTCGACACTTTCACTGCTCTTGAATAAATTCGATACCTTATTTTTTAAAAATCCATAAAAGGGTGGATTGGAACCCTTCCTGGGTTACACGGCATTCTCAGTGGGTCCTCATGGGTTAACAGAGCAACGATCCAAAGTTCAAGGAACGCCGGCTAATCTATGCGCCACAAGATACTGTGGTTGCCGAACAAATTTTGCAATAAAAAGACGAAAAAAATTTCACTCGCGCCAGGACTCGACCCATCGACACAGCGTCGTCCGTTAGACAATGTACAAGTAGCTCTGCCACTAGTCCGTACATCCGCCTCCCCTAAACTAAGAGAGCCGCATCTCGAAGTTTTTCAAATCTCTGCCTCGAATATCACTGCTTTGAAACTCGATACTTATTTAAATTCCACAAAGGGTGTTGAAACCTTTGGGGCTAACGGCATTCTTTTCAGGGGTCTCAGATCGGGTTACAGGAGCAACTGACCAAAGTCATAGGATCGACGACATGCGCCAGCCAACATGCTTGTTGCGACGAATTTGCAATAATAAGACGAAACGAAAAAATTTTCACTCGCGCCAGAACTCAACCACCGACAACAGCGTCGCCGTTAGACAATGTATCATCAGGCTCTACCCTAGCTCTGATCCCTCCCCCAAGAAAAGAGGCATCAACGAAACAGTTTTTTTTCCAAGTCACCTCTCATCGACATCACTGCTCTTGAAACTGTACTTATTTTAAATTCATTAGAAGGTCGCTTCGGAACCTATATATATATAGTATATTAATTATATATAGTAGTATATATATATCATATAATATATATATATATACTATAATTTATATATATAATAGTAATATATATATATATATATATATATATCTATTATATTATATAATTATATATATAATATATATATTATATATATATATATATAATATATAAATAACCTATATCTATATATTATAATAGTATAAAAATATCATTGTTTAAATTTATCGATATCTGTTTCATGTAATTATATATATATATATATATATTATAATATATATTACTAGTATATATATATATAATATATGATCATATTTATAATATATCTATAAGTTATATATTATATAATGCAGAAGTGGGCAAACAGTTCCTGGCTCTATTAGTCGTAGGAGTCCGCTTAGTTCCGCTCCCACGAGCGGAACTACCAGAATAGGTGCGGACTAGCGGCGGGGATGTGCGGAGTCGTCAGGAAATTAGCGAACCTTGCACGTGCGGATTAAAAAAAGTTTCCGCTCTTTTGTTCCGCACCCTTTTTAACAGATATGAAAATATAGTTTCTACTTATTAAGAATTCTTATTGTTATAAAAAAGAGAAATATAATTCTTTTCATATTTAAGTTTTATAACTAATTATATAATCTTTTAGTCTAACACTCGTTTTTAATAATTATAACTTCAAATCATAGATCTCAACCTCCCTTAAAGGTACATATATATATAAATATCACATTTAAATTGATTTTTTTATAGACTGAGAATTGCCTATTCCCTACTCATATCTATAACTTTAATTTATTATATTATTATTATAATGCTATAATAAATAGGCAATATCTAAATCAATCTGTGCTAAATCACCCATAGATTATTTATACTATATTAGTATATATTATATTATATATACTATACTATATATATATATATATATATATTATATACTTTTATATACTAATATAGATATATTATATATATATATATACATATATAACGTATATTAGTATATATATATATATTACATATATATATATTTAGATATACGAAATAATATAAATACTACTACTATATAATATTATACTATTGTATATAGATAATATATTATATATATTATAATATTATAAGTTATATATAGATATATATATATATATAGTTATATATAGTATATATATATATATATTATATATGTATACTATATATTATATATATTAATATATATATATATGATTATATATATATATATATATAATATATTAATATATATCATATATAATATATATATATTATATTATATATATAGTATATTTATATATATATATATATATTTATATATAATATATATTATATATATATATATATATATTATATATATATATATATATATATATATATATATATATTATATGTGCGATTTAGGGGGGGGCCAGGGGGGCCATGCCCCCCCGAAATTTTCTAAGACACTAAAATTTCTCTTGGTATGATACTCGTTAATTAATATAAAGTGAAGAAGTTAAATTAATTTTATTAATTCGTCGCTGTCAGGAACAATTCGTAAGTCCAGTTAGTTAAAACTAAACTTTGATTAACATCAGAGAAAATGCACATTAGAATTTCAGCTGATTCTTTGAAGGAATGTGTAGAGCGCATTGATCTGAACTGAGTAATGGAAATTGCTTCCAAAATAAGCAAATTCCAAAAATACAGACCCAACATTCCTACTTCCGGCCCACAGACTTATTCTGCACTACTCCATTTTTATATCCATTTTTGATGATTTATTATCAGCATTAGGAGAGAGGGTTTTTAAAATTTTCCGTTGCAATTTATCATACGACACGGGTGTAATTGTGCATATGAAAGAAGGATTACAGATTATGTAATATTTTACAAGGAAGATCTCGAAAGAACAAATGAAGATTTATGTAAAAGGTACATATGGGATTTATGGAAGTTGAAATTGGCATTCACAGAACAGTCCGGCTTCCAAAAACCGGAATTAAGATGGAGATTAGTTTGTTTCGCAGTCAAATTTCCAAATATTTACATCTTTGTTGCAAATACTGGTAATTTTACCCCGTTCTTCTGCTTGCAGTAGAAAGAAGCTCTTTCAACATTAAGTTACTTCTGAAACCAATTTGAGAAATTATTATTGGAGATTAAAGACTTATTGGACTTGCCCCTCGCTTTACAGTACGATCGAATATTGAAATAAAATTTGATAGTATGTTATCTCAGACTTTCGCTCATCATCTCATGTCAGGCGACTTAATTTAAGAATTAGGTAAGACTGATTTTACTAATTCGATTATAATATTCTTCCGCAGTTCTTTGCTTTAGAATTTAATATTTTGCTTTTCCACTTTTATATATAAATATATATATATATATATATATATATATATATATAAATATACTATAATATATATATTAATATATTATAATATATCTATATATAATATACTAATATATAAATAATATATATATATATATACTATTATATATATATATAATATATACTTTATAAAGTACGAAATATTTTGGCCCCCGAAAAAATTCTGAGATACGCACTGTATATATATATATATGATAAATATATATAATATATATATATATATATATATATTATATATATATATATATAATAATATATAATATATAATAAAGTTATACTTCTATAACATATAGCTTTGGGTTTTCACTAGAACTGATTAACATTATATATAGTATATATATATATATACTATATCTATCTATATATATATATATATATTATATATATTATATATATATATATATTATATATATATATATATATATATTATATATATATATATAATTATATAATATATATATACTATACTATATAATATATATATATATATATATTAGTATATACTATATATATATATTAATATTATATATATATATATATATATATATTAATCATTATATATATATATATATATATATATATTAGCTCCGAGCTTGATACGTAGCATTAGGAATCGACCCTTCAGCGAGTTGAAGGCTTTCATTGAGTTCTACTAACGTCTTGGAGAAATAGACCTTCATATGGGTGGACAGGGTGGTCAATATATTTCAGAAGGGAGGCAGAATGATTTAGATGAGGACGCTTCAAATTAGCAATGGAGCTCGCTGGGAAGTCAACTAACACCAGCACTCTCTCACCAAGGACATCTTTCCCTGTCAACATAGAAGGAATTTGTTGAACTTGTTCATAAATATAATACACCTCTGTTCTGCGGGTGTAGAGCGAATATTTAGTATTGGTGGGAATATTTTGAGGCAAAGAGTCTGCCTTAACGCTTTTAATTTTGAGCACCTTAATTTTTTTGAAAGTAATATGGATCTATTTGCCTTGAAGACAAACATTGAGAGGAAGTGGAAATCCTGAGTTTTTTTGTAAATATTTCATTCATTTTTTTTCTCATATAATATTTATATAATAAATTTTTTGTAGGATATATAACTATTTAGTAATTTAAGATATTAAAATCTTCATGTGAAGCAGTCGACATTAATTATTAGCGTAGAGACGTGCGTGACTTTGCGGACGTGCGGACTTGCGATAGCGGAGGTTTGATGGTTTGAATAAGTGCGGAGGAGCGCTACGGACTACGTTTTCTCGAGGGGCGGAGGTGCGCTAGCGGACTAACCCTAAATGAGCGGGGTGCCCACCTCTTGATAATATAGTATACTAGTAGTATCTATATATATATATATATATATATAATATATAATATATACGTATATATATAATTAGAATAAAGTTTTTTTTTTCTTGCCGTCTAAAAAATTTGAAAAAATTTTCACAAATGTTTACTTGTGCGGTTTTTCAAGCATTTCATTTCTTTCCCTTACTAATGATGACTATAAAAAAAAATTTCATTAAAAAACACGAACAGATTTTTTTTCTTCAAATTTGGTACCAAGCTCCACATATAAACGTTTAAACAAACTGACGTTTATATTAAATGTTTTGGTAGATCGTAAAGGTGGTGTCAACCATGGTTTGACTATTCTCTGTTCAAAAATTTGAAAGTACTTTTCAGAGATTGTAAAAAAATTTTTAAAAACAAATGTTTCAATAAGATGGTCTAAACTAAAATTTATTCCCACACTAAATTGGAGTATTTTTGTGCAAAAACAATTGAAATATCTTGAAAATTGATTTTATGGCAGTTTTTGTGGAAATTCAAAAAAAAAAAAAAATTCCTCTCTTCATCCTAAAACTGTTCAAAAACGACAGTTTTTTTTGTTTGTTTTTTTCATAAAATTAAAGATTTATATGTTGTTCATTATCAACAAAAACATTGTACTTTGATCGGTTGGAATAGTTGAGGTTTGCTATGAAGTCTCCTTAATTAAAATGAATAGGAAAACTGTTCTTACTTAATCTTTATCTATATTATACTATATATTATATATATATATGTATATATATATATATATCTATTATATATATATATATTTATATATATATATATTATATTTATATATATTATATATATATATATATATATATACTATATATACCTTTATTTATATATACTGTATATTATGATAATTATAATATTTAATATTATATATTATATATATAATATATATAATAATATATATAGTATAATATATATATATATATATATATAAATATATATATATAATATATATATATATATATATATATAAATATATATAATATATATATAATATATATTATTATTATAATATATATATATTAATATATATAATATATATATATATATATATATATATAATACAGATATATATATATATAATATATATATAGTATTATATATTATATATTATATAATTATATATATTATGATATATATATACCAGATGAATACGTCATGCTCAACTAGGACCAGACCTATACCCAACCTAAACTAAATTACTTAACATCTTATTTTAAACCATAATCTAACGCTAACCTAATTCGTAACTACCAGTTTAACCCATTTAAATAACCTAAATCTTATCTACTAACCAAACCTAACTAACCTAACAATTTAATTTGACGAAAAATTTTACATGTCGGGGGGGGGGAATCGGTTGGATACAGATAAAATAATGTAATAATATAAAATTTGTTTGAGTTATCCCGAAATAGAACTAAAAAATTCTATAAAAAGAACAGAACTTTCCGGAGACACAACCTCTCTCCCTCATTTAAGTTGTCCAATAATTTATATGAAGTAAAATTAGCATATACAGATAACTATATAATTTGGTTGTATATTATGTTAAACTGTTGATTTTTTTTTTAATTTGATAATCGAATTATGAAAAATTGATTAATTAAAATATATTAGCAAATTCTTTTATTAAAATACCAATATTAGTATCAGAGTTTTAATTAAATGCACAAAAGCTGAAAAGTTCCTTCTGCTTAGTAATATGTGTATGTGTATGTGTATGTGTATGTGTATGTGTATGTGTATGTGTATGTGTATGTGTATGTGTATGTGTATGTGTATGTGTATGGTGTCATGTACGATGTATGTGTATGTGTATGTGTATGTGTATGTGTATGTGTATGTGTATGTGTATGTGTATGTGTATGTGTATGTGTATGTGTATGTGTATGTAGGGTTGGGATCTGGAAGAAGTTTGTCCTCGGTCATCAGCAAATAACTATACTGATATATTTTTCCTGTTTTCGAAGCTTCCATACATAATTTAAGTTGCAATTTTTGGAAGGACTCTATGAATTTTTAACATAAAAATGAATTCTTAAAATTAAAATTTAAAAATTTAAAATTATATAAGGTACGGCGAGTAGTATTTGGTAAGAGTTTAAACCATTGAAAATTTCGATTTATTTTCATTTTAGCTAGTAAAAAATAAAACGCTTTTCCTAGAACATTGTTTCTCAACCGGGGGTGGCGACCCCCAAGGGGGGCGAGAGCGGATATACTGGGGGTCGCGGGGGGTCACAAAAAATAAAATATTTAATGTACGAAAAAAAGCTTTTATTAATGAATTTATAATAAAATGTTACACAGTTGTTATTTATAAAAATGTTAATACATTATAAAATAAAAATAATTATACTTAATGCATCCAAAAGCATCTTTTATTAAACGGATATGGTATGTATCAATATACTATCTATATAATATCGAAAAGCTATATTATATATAGTATATATAATTATATATATATATATTATATTATATATATACAAAAATATATATATACTTATACATATAAATGTATTTTTTATATATATATATATATATATATATATATATATATATATATATATATATATATATATATATATAATTATATATATATATATATTATATATATTATATATATATATATATATATATATTATATTATATTAATATAATATTATTATATAGTTATAAGAACATTTCCGACACGCAATATAATTCTATATTTATATATCTATATTATATATATATTATATATATATTATATATATATATATATATATATATATATATATATATATAATATATATATATATATTTATCATATATATAATAAGTAAATTCATCAACGGGGAATCGACCACCTTTTCGATATGAAGGAATAAAGATATTTCGCTTTTAAACTTGGAATATAATGTATATATGGGAATAAGCTCGAATCCGTGTAAATTTTAAGTCTGTAGGATGTATATCGAGGGTGGTCCCACCCCCCCGAGAGCCGTAGCCGCTACGGTCCGGGTTTATAACCCTTTTGGCTTTCCAACCCGAGATTTGAGTAGGCCTCGGCCTAATCATCGAATCCTCCAGGTGTTTCGATGCGATGAAGAGAGAGAAGCGACGCGAGCCGCGCGGCGCGCGTGGGCGTGCACATACACCCATGTTATTATTATTATTATTACGTCGAAGGATTCGATTTCCGAGGAAATCGAATTGAGTCGAAAAACGATCCCTGCAAGGGATCGTTTTTTTACGCACTCCGACTTTTGATTCCGCCGTGGCTGCGTCTTCGCATCCGGTTCCCGACTCCGACGTTTGAGGCCAGCCTACCTCCGCTCCGAACTTTCGTATGTGCTAAAATTTTGGGATGGTTAGATGGGGGGTAACCTCAATGTATACGAAGTTACGTCCCGGTGGGTCCCCCCGAAGGGGGGACCCACCCCATTAAAACATTAAATATTGAAGTAGAAAGCTGAAACTCGGTATAGAGGATTCAGAGTTAAGTTTCTAGAAAGACTTGGTATACGGCAATTCCAAGGAGTTGGCTCCGGCCACCGGTGCTGGAGCACTGCGGTACCGGTTATTAAACATTCGTTACAACACTGTTATGTCCTTATAAGGGTTGCGAGTCGAGAAGTTCGAATTGATGATTATAGGTCTGTGTAGGGTGTCTAGGGCCCCCCATTTAGGGGGTCTCATGAAAAAAAGAGCCACAGATGTGCAAAACAAAGGAGGCTGAAGAAGGATGAAGGAAGAATAAAAGAAGGAAGAGTGGAAGGAGTTTGACTACAGAGATGTAGGAGTTGACAGCTGCACCGGTGCTTGCTCCGGTGCGGTGCCGAGTTTATTAATATTTGTGTAATGATACAATACTGTTGATGTCCTTATATATGTTTGAGTCTGTAGATTTTCGAAAATAACTGGTTTCAGAACCATTCAAAGAAATAAATAAATAAAAATAAATAATAAATAAATAAATAAATAAAATTTCTTATTCTTCTTTATGTTTATACCTTCAAATTTTGCTTTTTTACATACCCTAAAGCATAAATCACTAAATCAAGCACTATCCGCCAGCTCCGGTACCCTCCCGACATCTGTTGATTATTGATCTATTGATTAAGCCTCACTTTTGAGTATCATTTTTGGGATAACACTAACATAAATCAAATTCTTTTACAAACATCAACCAATATTGTTGACCGTAACACAGTTTTCGCATTAATAAAGCTACCATAGCATCACCTGAACTATGAATATAACCCACAACGAGAAACTTAGCACATCTTAAACAGGATTAACTGTTAAACGTTAAACAAAGTTTCACACCTTAACCCCAGTATAAGGTAACTAACATCAACATCAAAAACGTAACTATTCCAACTTGTCAACGCCGTGTCCTCCTAACATAACATGTTATATTTTACTATACATGGTGATATGTAATCAAAATTGCCAATACCGTGTTGGTATTTATCGAAATCAGACCGATGAGTATACTCTACACCGTAACAAAGTTTTCACATTAATAGAGCTAACAAGCATCAAATGAACTAAGAATATAATGTACAAAGGCAAGCCAGACATATCTTAAGCAAGAATAAACTGCTAACCTTAACAAAGATCCACACTTAACACTAGCATAATACCTATTGGGTAAAGACAAACAAAGTAAAGTTTTTATTCTCTGTAAAGCTAAACTATGAACATAACATACTTAACACACAACCGCTACACGAATAAACAGCCAGCCCCAACATCTTAAACAACAAAGCGTACATAAGGGGGCAGTAAAACATGTTTTCAGGTGTATAACATATAATTTCCAATAAAAAGAACATTAAATAAATAAATACATTCGTACATATAAGTTTTTAAATATATTAAACCATCTAATCAGATGGACATAGGATTCTGTATAAATTGAGCAGTTCTCACCTATGTTTCTCGCAGAGATTCAATACATCCGAAGGATCGTACAGCAATCAACTACAACTTGCTGCCTAAATCCATTTTTTCTGCATATTTCGGCTTCAACAGCACTCACTCGCTCCGCCAGAGAAGAGTAAACGTATCTGGCTGATAGTCTTATTAAGGCATTTCTGTTACTGCATTATAACGGGAATCACAATGTTTCGGTGTAAAATATCGTAGATTCACCATGGCTATATGAAATTAGTCCTCGAGTATAGGCGACAACTTTAAGATGAGACTTTAAGTCGTTTTTCATGTTAAACAAAGCTGTTATATTTTCAGATGTCTGAACAGTGAAACCTATACACGTACGCATGAATGTGACAGCATCATTGGGTTTCCAATAGTTGCGTACATCAATACTTTTAACATTGTCAGATGCAGTGAAAGCAACATCTATTCTATTATAGCCGCTCAAACTGTCACCTCTGATTTCATCAAGAGACGATGTCACAGATGACACATACTCAGCCTTTATCCAAGCTTCGAGGCTGTCGATAATCTTGAGGAATTCTTCAACTGATATGATTAAAGGTATATTACTTGCACCACCAATTGGAACACAGGTAATATATTGCTCTCCATTCGTTCGTTTTACGAAAAAATGTAAATGACACATCGTTGGGTATTACAAAGATCCTCGTAAAGAGGACGTCCGTAGGAGCAGAACGAGAGGTCGTCATATCAGCACAGCGAAAAATGTCTTACTGACGAAATTCGTATGTATAAACAGATCTAAAAGGTAGCGAGATTCTTTCTTTCAACCAATCAGAAGAAGTAAACAAGAAACCGATGTACGAATGAACCACATCAGTTCAAAAGGGTATAATAATTCTCGAGTTGTTCGAAACTGTCTGTTTGTTGTTGTTGTTGCTTGATGCTGGTTGTTCTTGCTGTGGCGGTTGCTGTTATGGTTGTTGTTGTTGCTTATTGGTTGTTTGTGTTGTAGAGGTAAGGTTCCTGTGTTATATTTCAACGTCTCAATTTATCACAACATTGATTAATTATCATACTGATCAACGAAATATACTCTAATCGTAAATACGCTTTCCAATCAATAAAGCTAACATGATGTAACATGAACTAATAAAGTAATGTACCACGAACAAACACCTGACATACCTTATGCCGAATAAACTGGCTATCATTAACCAAGTTCCATACTTGCAATGAGTAACTAACATTATACAAGCAAACGTAACCCTAGTCACACACGTTTTTTCAAGCATGTCTCTAACAAAACAATGTTAATTTATTTTGTTTTTAAGCTTATCTCTTTTTAGACTACATCCTCTTTCAGAAAATTTCACCATGAAACATGAAAATGATTTTTATGTTTAACCCATTTACCATAAAGTGATGCAATACTTAATTATATTTATTAAACAAACTGGGTAAATCTGGCAACTGCGTATCATACACAGAGGTGATTTGACAGCGCTGTATAGACTTGGGAGCTGAAGTTATATATAAATCAGTGAGCTACTCGATGGTGTATTCATAATCATAGCAAAAGTTAAAGGCAAACCCTAACATATTCAACAAAAACTTACCTAGGCTCACGTTTCTAACACATCTTCGTCAGTTAACACAGTAATATCTTTTACAAACTCATCATTTCTCTAACAAATTAACGTTAATTTTACATTGACTCAGAGTAATATTTAACAAGGATTTATCATAATCTTGACCAATTATCATACAAACCACCGAATAATTGTAAACATAACAAAGTTTTATCCAAACATAACACAAAAATAAGTTCTTTATATACTAACCATCGAATATATGCTTAACCAACAAAGCTTTAGCGTCAATAAAGCTACATAACATGACCTGAACTAAGATATAATGTACAATGACAAACTTAACATACCTCGTGTATGAATAATCAGCTAACATCCTGAAAATTCCCTACTTGTCAAAGGTAAAGTAGCTAATAGGTCACACAATACTCGATAATGTTCCTACTTTTTCTCACATATACAGCAACAGGTAAAGCTGCCATCATCTAAACCAAAATCCCTCAACAAAGTCGACCAAATCTATAAAGATACAACATCTGGAACTATGAATTACAACCATCTTCACTCAAAGTGTCCACTCGTTTTTGAGTTAACATCAATTGTCCGCTATGAAATAAACATAGACATTAAGCAAAATTCTAGGCAAACCTAACATTACGCAAAAACGTAACCTAGGCTCACGTTTTTCTTCCTAACCATCATCGTCAAGTTAACACAGTAATATCTTCCAAAAACTCATCATTTCTCTAACAAATCAGTGTCTTATTTTCACATTGTCATAGTAATAATTTTAACATAACGTACCTAACTTACGAATAAACAATTTCATTAATCCAGTAAATCAAACCACCCCATCTGCCCCTCCCCACCCACCCGCCTGTGAATCTATTGACTATTGATCCTCAAGTCATATTTCAAGTATCATTTTGGACAATAACATAACATAAAAATAAAGTTCTTTATATCTAACCTACGAAATATCAGCTTAAACCACAAAGTTTTTAGCATCAACTACAGCTAACATCTAACGCGACTAGGAATATTTAATGTACAAATGCAAACCTAACATACTCACGTATGAAATAACAGCTAACATCCTGAAAAATTCTCTACTGATCAAGGTAAAGTAGCTAACAGGTCATACAATACTCGATATGTTCCACTTTTCGCGCATATCAGCAACAGGTAAAGCCTTATTATCTAACAAAATCCCTTAACAAAGTGACCAATCTATCAAAGATGCCCCCATCTTGAACTATGAATTGACACTATCTTCATCAAAGTGTCACTCCTGTCGAGTATAACATCATTTGACCTATGAATAAACATAGGCATTAGCAAAAGTCTAGGGCAAACCTGACATTATTCAACAAAAACTTAACCTAGGATCACGTTTCTAACACATCATCGTCAGTTAACACAGTAATATCTTACAAAAATCATCATTTATCTAACAATCAGTGGGTTATTTTCCCATGTTATCAGTAATATTTAACATAACGTACTTAACTTATACGAATAAACAGTTTTTCATTAACCAAGAGTATCTAAAAGCAACACATTAACATTCCAAAGAGAAACCCCAGGGGAATGCGCCCCCTTCGAAAGGTTGGTCGAATCCCTTGCGAGGGGGATCAACCCCGAAAGGGGTGTAAGCGGGCTTTACCCCTCCGAAGGGGGTAAGGCCTCAGCCCTTCGGGCTGAGGCCCAAAGCCCGCTTACACCCCTTCGGGGTGATCCCCCCTCGCAGGATTCACAACCTTTCAAGGGGCGCATCCCCTGGGGTTTCTCTTGGAATGTAATGTGTTGCTTTAGATACTCTTGGTTAATGAAAACTGTTTATTCTTAAGTTAAGTACGTTATGTTAAATATTACTATAACAATGTGGAAATAACACTGATTTGTTAGAGAAATGATGAGTTTTTGTAAGATATTACTGTGTTAACTGAACGATGATGTGTTTAGAAACGTGATCTAGGTTAAGTTTTTGTTTGAATATGTCAGGTTTGCCCTAGATCTTTGCTAAATGCCTATGTTTACTTCATAGGTTCAATGATGTTATACTCGACAGAGTGACACTTTGATGAAGATAGTGTCAATTCATAGTTCAAGATGGGGGCATCTTTGATAGATTGGTCACTTTGTTAAGGGATTTTGTTAGATAATAAGGCTTTACCTGTTGCTAATATGCGCAAAAAGTGGGGAACATTCGAGTATTGTGGTGACCTGTTAGCTTACTTTACTTGATCAGTAGAGAAATTTTTTCAGGTTTGTTTAGCTGTTTATCATACGTGGAGGTATGTTAGGTTTGCATTTGTACATTATTATTCCTATGTCGCGGGTTTTATGATTTTTGTTAGCTTTATATGATGCCAAAACTTTGTTGGTTATAAGCAGATATTCGTAGGTTAGTAATATAAAGAACTTATTTTTATGTTTATTGTTTTGTCAAAATCGATACTTGAAATATGATTATATCAATAGTTTTAATAGATCACAGGCGTGGTGGCGACGGTAAGGGGACTGCAGGATGGGTGGTTTTGATTTACTGGATTAATGAAAACTGTTTATTCGTAAGTTTAGGTACGTTTGTTAATATTACTATGACAATGTGAAAATACACTGATTTGTTAGAGAAATGATGAGTTTTCGTAAGATATTACTGTGTTAACTGACGATAATGTGTTAGAAACGTGAGCCTAGGTTTAGTTTTTGTTGAGTAATGTTAGGTTGCCCCTTAAGAAATTTTGCCTAATGTCTATGTTTATTCATAGGACAATTGATTTATACTCGCAACGAGTGACACTTTGATGAAAGTAGTGTCAGTTTAATTCATAGTTCCAGATGTTGGTATCTTTGATAGATGGGTCACTTTGTTAAGGGATTTTGTTAGATGATGCGCTTATCCTGTTGCTCGAATATGTGAGAAAAGTAGGAACATATCGAGTATCTGTGTGACCTAATTAGCTACTTTACCTTTGATAGATAGGGAATTTTCAGGATGTTAGCTGATTATTCATACACGAGGTATGTTACGTTTTGCATTTGTACATTTATTTCTTAGTTGGCGGTTTGAATTCATGGAGATTTATTGACGCTAAAGTTGGTTGTTAAGCATACTATTCGATGGTTAGTATATAAAGAACTTATTTTTGTGTTATGTTTGGATAAACTTTGTTATTTTACAATTATTGGGTGGTCTTGTATGATAATTGGTTCAAGATTATGATAAATGCTTGTAATATTACTATGTCAATGTAAAATTAACGTTGTAATTTTGTTAAGAGAAATGATGCAGTTTTTTCTGTAAGATATTCACTGTGTTACTGACGAAGATGTGTTTAGAAACGTGAGCCCTAGGTTAAGTTTTTTGTTGAATAATGTTAGGTTGGCGCTTAGACTTTTTGCTATGATTATGATACACCATCGAGTATGCTCACTGATTTATAATATAACTCGCTCCAAGTCTATACAGCGCTTGTCAAATCACCTCTGTATGATACGCAGTTGCCAGATTTACCATTTTGTTTAATAAATATAATAAGTATTGCATCACTTTTATGTAAATGGTTAAAGCATAAAATCATTTTCATGTTTCTGGTGAAATTTTCTGAATGGGGGATCGTAAGTCCTAAAAAGAGATACAGCTTAAAAACAAAATTTAGTATTGGGATATGTTAGAGACATGCTTGAAAAAACGTGTGACTAGAGGTTACGTTTTGCTTGTAATGTTAGTTACTTACTGTTGCAAAGTATGGAACTTTGTTATGATAGCAGTTTATTCGGGCATAAGGTGTGTCAGGTTTTTGTCGTTGTATATTATATTCTTAATTAGTTCATGTTACATCAATGTTAGCTTATTGATGTGGAAAGCGTATTACGATAGAGTATCATTCGTTGCTCAGTAATGATATTAATCAACTGTTGTTGATAATGAGACGTTGAAATAACAACACAGCGACTTACCTCTACCAACAACCACACCAACAATAACAACAAACAACAACATAACAGCAAACCCCACAGCAAGAACAACAGCATCAGCAACAACAACAACAACAACCGTTCGAACAACCTCAAAAATATATACCCTTTTGAACTGCGATGTGGTTCATTCGTACATCGTGTTCTTGTTTACTTTCTTCTGATTGGTTGAAAGAAAGAATCTCGCTACCTTTTAGATCTGTTTATACATACGAATTTCGTCAGTAAGACATTTTTCGCTGTGCTGATATGACGACCTCTCGTTCTGCTCCTACGGACGTCCTCTTTACGAGGATCTTTGTAATACCCAACGATGTGTCATTTACATTTTTTCGTAAAACGAATGGAGAGCAATATATTACCTGTGTTCCAATTGGTGGTGCAAGTAATATACCTTTAATCATATCAGTTGAAGAATTCCTCAAGATTATCGACAGCCTCGAAGCTTGGATAAAGGCTGAGTATGTGTCATCTGTGACATCGTCTCTTGATGAAATCAGAGGTGACAGCTTTGAGCGGGCTATAATCAGAATAGATCTGTTGGCTTTCAACTGCATCTGACATGTTAAAACGTATATCGATGTAACGCAAACTATTGGAAACCCAATGATGCTGTCACATTCATCGCGTACGTGTATAGGTTTCACTGTTCAATCATCTGAAAATATAAGCTTTGTTTAACATGAAAAACGACTTAAAGTCTCATCTTAAAGGTGTCGCCATACTAGAGGACTTAATTCATATAGCGCATGGTGTAATCTACGATATTTAACCGAAACATGTTTGGACTTCCCGTATAATGCATGTATACAGAATGCCTTAATAACTAATCAGCCAGGATACGTTTTACTCTCTCTGGCGGGAGCGACGTGAGTGCTGTTGAACCGAAATATGCAGAAAATGGTTTAGTGCAGCAAGTTGTATTTATGCTTACATCCTTTCGGATGGTATTGAATCTCTGGAGAAAACATATAGAACTTGCTCAATTTACTACAGAATTAATGTCCATCTGATTAGATGGTTTAATATATTTAAAAAACTTATATGTACGAATGTATTTCATTTATTAAATGTTCTTTTTATTGGGAAATTATATGTATACACCTGAAAACACCTGTTTTACTGCCCCTCATGTCCGCCTTTTGTTGTTTAAGATGTGGGGCTGGCTGTTATTCGTGTAGCGGTTTGTGTCGTTAGTATGTTATGTTTTCATAGTTTCAGCTTACAGAGAATAAACAACTTTACTTTGTTTTTCTTTACCCATAGGTAACTTATGCTAGTGTTAAGTGCTTGGATCTTGTTAAGGTTACGCAGTTTATCTCTTGCTTAAAGATATGTCTGGCTTGCCCTTTGTACATTATATTCTTAGTTTCAGTTGATGCTATGTTAGCTTTATTAATGTGAAAAACTTTGTTACGTTAGAGTTACTCATCGGTCTGTATGATATTTACACACCGGTTATGGCAAATTTTTGTTACATATCACCATGTTAATGTAAAATTAACATTTGTTATGTTTAGAGATACGCTTGACAAAAGTGTGAATAAGTTACGTTTTTGGATGTTTTGTTAGTTCTTTTACTGGTTAAGTGTGGAAACTTTGTTAACGTTAACAGTTTATTCCTGTTTATTAAGATGTGCTAAGTTTCTCGTTGTGGGTTACATTCATAGTTCCAGATGATGCTAAGT